>CAUYRH010095886.1:0-38711 GCA_963574655.1 Perodicticus potto | reverse complement strand
TGGCAATAAAATCGTTTAAGCCCATTTGTTTGTGGTTGGGTGGTGTTGTGTTGCCATGGAACGCATGTGGGGTAAAAAGTTAGAATCTTTCTAAAAAAAAAAAAAAAAAAAAAAAAAAGAAAAGAAAAAAAATTGCTCAGGCTGTTCAGGCTTGAACACATTATATTATTTTATTTTCAACAATAATGAGTTCTTATATTGTAAATCAATGCCTTTTAGTTTTGGTAACTTTGTGCCTTCTCAAATGACTGCATTCACAGGTAAGAAGAAAATCCTTTGCTGGATGGAGTTTTGCATGTTAGCTGTATGAGTGTGATGCTAGCTGTAGCAACAAGGGACCCAACAAATTTTAAAGTAATATGGTCACTTGCTCCAGTCACACAGCTAGTAAACTAAAGGACCAGCATTGCCCACCCAGGCAATTTGTCTGCAAAATACTCATTTTTCACCTCTTTCCTATCTTACCATCCTGCATAGTAACATACCTCTGACATGTTTCTTCCCTCCTTTCTCATACTGGGGAGGATAATCTATATATCTTCTTGCTGCAGTATGGGAGCTAATTAGGAACGTAGAGGTGGTGAAATACTAGTGCATCAAATGTTATAGGTACAGATTACTTTGTCTGTAATTACTTTGTCCAAAGCAATATGCATGGACTCACAGGTTAGCGGGACTGTGCATAGCTGATATACATTTAAATAAATGCATAACTGCTATAAAAATGTTCCCATTTGTATCACCCCAAATCATCCTGTGTGGGACACACTTAGGAAGGAAGGCATTAAATCTACAGCCTGGGCACAGAGCATGCTCTGGAATCCTTCATAGGACAGAAGAGACAGGCCATTGTTCTGAGCACAGCCTGCCTCTACACAACATGGCACACAGCAACTTTCACAGATCTTTCCCGCAGAAGGCACAGGGTCTCCTAAGAGGCTCTTCTAGGATGTATACCTGGGTCAGTAGGGCCTAGTAGGGCTGGAGCTGCACCAGAACAGGAATTGTGACCCCGCCCACCAGCCCCATCCCTTTGAGGCCCTGCCCCTTTCTGGCCCCGCCCCCCACCCGTACTTTCACCTGGTCTTCCACCAGGGCTGGAGGGCTAGGAAGTCGGATGTGGAAAGAATAGAAAGTCCCCCACTTTCTGAGATGGTGCTGGAGTCACTGCTTCCACAGGACATCTTGACAGAAGAGGCAGAGCGGCTGACTGCACAGAATTTTTAAACCAAAATGTTATGTTTTGTTAATATCAACTTTGAGAGGGAACTGTCCTGGCTGAGTTAAAACTAAGGATCTGACTTAATCCCTAATCTGGCAACATAAAGAGCATGACACTCAGGCCGAGCTCTGACTACACCTTTTCCGGGAATGGTCTGTGAACTTTGGGTAGCAGACAGCCCTGGTCTGGTGCCGGCTCTGTCTCTCTGTTGCCCATGTGTCCTTGGCTACAAATTTCTGTAGTCTCAATTTCCTAATATGTCAAATGGAGCTAAAACAATGTATGCATGTGGTTCTCTTTCCAGAACTTCTGCCTTGAGACCTAATATTTATTTAAAAATTACAAAGAATGAGAATAAGTTAAATCATGTCACCAACACGTGACTGTTATCCAACATTTTATTACCAAGTTTAAGAAGTGCATGTACAAGAAGGTTTTCTGACTTTGGAAAGCTTGCTAATTGACCACTCCTATTTTAGTTGCTACTATAGCACTTTTCCAATCTCAAAGTTCTTTCCCCTAAAGGATCTCATAAACCCTAATACACATAAATTTGTCATAAAAAGAATTTTCCTGTTACTCATAGAAAGAATTTTCCTGTTAACTCCCTCAGCCATGAAACAATCAGTATCTTCACACTGCCCTAATGGTGTCCACTATCGGCAGACTCATACTCAGAGCTTGTTTACATCAAGCCCATCTTTTTCCTGTTTCTCCAGCTGAACCACCATGAGAGACAGCGAAGATGTTGAAGGTGAAGACGGCCGTTTGCAGAGAAATTCTAAGAAAAGTAAAGGGCCAGGTAGGAAATGAAGCCAGTTTATCCCAGACCCAAGAGACAAAAATGTTTGTCGTCTGACAATTTGATGGTATCTGATCCACTCCCTATCCAAACCCTCTTCCTCTCACTGGTGGCTGACAATAAGTTCCTTTCTTACAGAATCGCGTGGTTTGATGAACCCTTTGACAGTAAGACTAAGCTACTCTAATTTCTTTCAGACCATAATATACGGAGAAAATACAATTACTTGCTTGCATTTAATTTTGTATCTAACTGAACTAGAGCATTTATGATTAGAATTACTTTAAATGGATCCAATACATTATTGAAAGTTATGCTAGTGAAGCAATATTGTGATCCTTGATAGCTAGAACTATTGAACCAGGAGAAGGCTCCTTTGGGAATGGTGTGAAACTGAAAAAAAATCTTATTTTGTATGAGGCAGAAATTCCCTTGGCTGATTTGGCGAAGAAAAGCTGTCATAGAGAATGTAAAAGTGAGGAATTAGAGCCTCCTGAGTAGGAGATGGGGTTTGCTGAGGACCCCCTAGGTGCCACGTGGTGGCCTAAGCCCATTCCATGGGGATAACTCACTTATCTTCAGGGCAACCTTACAAGGTAGGTTGTCACCTATTTTACAGATTAGGAAACTGAGCCACATGGAGATAGTGAAGCCAAATCTTATCCCAGGCAGCCTGGCCTTCCCTGTACACTAAACCTCTGTATTCTTTGGCCTCTGGGGAATAGCTGGGAGGCAGGCAGGGGACAGAAGAGAAATGTTGAGTCTGAATCACCAAGTGAGTGAAATGGCTGCAGGATCTTGAGTGGGCCCCTCTCAGGGCCAAGCTGCTAGGCCATGGAATATGTTGCCTAGTGTCTGATGCGTAGTAGATTCTCAGTAAATGTTAAATTGAAATCAACCATAATTATATGAACTGTTAGCCCTGTCTCTTGAGTTTGTCGAAATTCCTCTTAATTCTTTAAATTTCTTGTACTGGGTAAACCACAGAAAATGGATTTTTCTTGAGAATGATTGTCCAGTTTTCACAGAAAACTACAGCTAGAAATGTGAGCAGAAATCTTTCTAGCATTTAGGTCCACATCCTGAGAGGCTCGCTGAGGGGCTGGAGCAATCCTTGCTTGCCTTTAGAGCTCATCTAAGGAACAACTGTCCCCATGACCCTGCCTGTTGCCACCAGTTAGCTTTCTCCTGGTGAAGCATGAATATTTTCCCAGTAAAGTTTAACTGTGATACTCTCACTGCCCACAAAACACACAGGATTCCAGTGAGCAAATAGCCTAGCCCAGAGTCTACCCGGCTTCTGCCACAGGTATGCCGGCAGGAATTTAGGGGTCTGAATGGGCAGGTATTCAGGATGGGGGTAAAAACATGTGTTCTCTCAATGTCGCCTTCTTCCCACCCTCTAGGCCATGGTCCCAGTGCTGTCAGTATAGCCAACAACTTGGGAGAGCACTTCCTTCCTTGGCTTTGTGGTAGGAGCTTCGTCTTTGCTCACCTCACCTTCCTTGGGAGCTCTGCTTGTGTGTGCAGGGGCTTTGACCAGCACTGTCCTCTGGAGCCTCAGGAAGAGAGGTGAGCTGCCTTGCTGTGCTCACAACTTTTCCAACAGCAAACCAACCACAAATGAGCCTCCATGGCCATTGCTTGCTTGAGGTGACCATCTGATTTTCATTTCTAACAGAAATGGCTTTTAGATGCTCACTTTGTTGCCCTCGGTAGAGTGCTCTGACATTATAGCTCACAGCAACCTCAAACTCTTGGGCTTCAGTGATCCTGTTGCCTCAGCCTCTCAAGTTGCTGGGACAATAGGCGTCCTCCACAATGCTTGGCTATTTTTTAGAGATGGGGTCTTGCTCTTGTTCAGGCTGGTCTTGAACTCCTGACCTCAAGCAATCCACCTGCCTCAGTCTCCCAAGTGTTAGAATTACAGGTGTGAGCTGCTGCAAAAATTTGGCTTGTTTGACAGTTTAGGTTTAGATTCTGAGCCCAGCAAGCAGAGATGGTACCCATGATGTGGCAGAGCTGGGCCTGGACAACAAGGCCCCTGAGTGGCAAAATTCCACCAGTTCTCAGATCTACAGGCTTAGAGCAGGGCAGCCACGTGGGGCTGGCTGACAGCGACTGGGTCACTTTTCCCTGTTGGCCAACATGCCCCACTGCCTAGCGTTTGCATACTCCTAACCCTGGCCAATATGCAGGTCCTGCTTCACCCAGTGGCTCCCAGTGGCCTGTAAGACAAAGGTCGGCCTCCTCCCCTGGCACCAAACCCCTCTGTACCCTGGCCTTGCTCAGCTCTCTCTTTCCTGGTGTGCTCACTTCTTTCCCTCCAGCACCCCACATTCCAGCTGTAATGAGTGGTGGCATGCTCATCCTTGCTAGTGAACTGTGAGGCCCCAGGGTCATGCTACTTCCTCTGCTTGGATACCCTTCCTTGGTTTCTTTTTCTGGTTCACACGTCTTCACCCTTTAGGGCTGATCTTGGCTCTCCCTCCCTCTGAGAACTTGTCTCTCACCTCACAGGCTGGTTAGCCCATGCTGCTTCAACTCCTGTGGGATTTATGGAGGATGGAAGGTTATAGATTAAGATATTAAGACATTGGAGAGACCAGGGTTCAAATCCTGACTCTCTCAACGTTAACGATGTTATCTTGGGCAAATTGTTAACTTCCCTGAGCTTCAGTTTCACTATGTGTAAAATGAGGACATTAACAGTATTTGCCATAGAAAATGGTTTCAAGGAGTGGGTAAGCTGATGTTTATAAAGCCCTAGAGTACGTGGAATTGTGATCCTTCAAAAGTACGTCCACTGGGGACCTCAGAATGTGACTTTATTTGCAATAAAGGTCTTTGCAGAAGTAATTAAGTTACAGATCTTGAGATGAGATTATCTTGGATTTAGGGTACACCCTAAATTCAATGACAGTTTCCTTATAAGAGAAAGCCAGAGGCAGATTTAACATAAAGAGACTCAGAGAAGTTGATGGGAAGACAGAAGCAGTAATTGGAGTGATGTTTAGCCACCAATCTAGGCATACCTGAAGCTATCAGAAAGTTGAAGAGGCAAGAAAGGACTCTCCCTGGAGCCTTTAGAGGGATTGTGGCCCTGTTGACATCTTGACTTTGGACTTAGGGCTCTAGAGGGAGAATTTCTGGTGTTTTAGGTCCACTGACTTTTTGGTAACACGCCATGGCAGCCCTAGAGAGTGAGCACAAGTGTTTAGCATGACCTGTAGCACATTGCAGATGCTTCATCAAGGTGGCCTGATAGCATTTCTGGTGTTTTCATGGCGTCTCTTTAAGGAGATTGATGCCAGGGGCGTTTTACTCCACAGCGACCTAGCAGAGTTTAACTTGAAGGGTTCGAGCAGTTTTGAGAAATCCGGAACCTGAGCCTTGTGTGGGGGCGGCCTCCTGTCTGAGGTCACATCTTTAGTCTTCTGTATGTCTGTTCCATGTCCCCTGCCCTTGACATTGTGCATTTCTCAAAGACACAGATTGTGTTTGTTAACCTGTACTCGCAATGCTTACCACAGAGTCTGGCACATAGAAGTTCCTCAGGAACTGCTTACTGAACGAGTTTGGGCAAGGACAGGCTGACATAGTCCTGTATCCTGATGGGTCCATACTTCCTTGGTGGGCATCCTGTTACAATAGGTGGGCATCCTATTACAATATTGCTTGGTCCTGTATCCTGATGGGTCCATACTTCCTTGGTGGGCATCCTGTTATCCCACGTGCTGAGTTTTCCCTGCTTGGTCACTGACTCTTTGAGGGCTCGAATGTTCCTGTTCAGTGTTAGTGAGTGCAGCCTGCAGTGCCTGGAGAGCAGTTGCCTACTGGTCTCTCAGGAAGCAGGTACCCAGTGGATGTAGCAGCAGTGCTTGGCTCACCCCCACCCCAGTGAGGGGGACAGGGCATGGCTCCATGGGGAGAGATTGGGGCCAGGGAAGAGGTACTGAATGGCAGCTCAACAGTCTGGTGGGCATATGTGCTGGACAGAGGAGCTTCTGGGGCCAGCAACAGTGTTGCCTTGCCCAGGGTCATGGAGATGCTTCGTGGCATCATGACGCCGTGGTACAGCTCTGGGTTTCAGCAGGCTCTGGAGACCACAAGCCTGGGCTTATGGCCCAGCCTGGCACACTCCGGCCTGTTCTCTCAAGATGGAGAAGAGGGTATAAAACCATCAACATTGAGAATAGAAATTTGAGGTTTAGAAGAGTTGAGTGATTTGACAGAGGTTACTTAGGAAGTGCTAGTGCCAGAATTTGCAACCAGTTCTTGGTTATAATGTCCGGGCTTAGCAAGAGTGTGGGTGGAAATGGAAGGGGTGAAATGTTTGTGTTATTGCTATCTTGTGTTTTAATTTTGCCTATTTTATAGATGCCACGATACAATATTGCTGATGTGCTTTAAATGATCAGTTGTCTTTTAAAAAATTAAAAAGCACTATGTTATATTCACCCATGTATTGACCATTTCTGGCATTTTTCGTTCCTTCTTGTATGGGGAGATGGTAATTGGGAAACAGAAAATAGATCATGAACTCAGGGGGACTTTGGCATGTCCTACAGATCAATGTGAATGAGATAGATAGGTTCTGTGGGTTTGTTGTTAAGTTGAATTTATATGTAAATTGGAACAGGGACATTTATCTATTGCCTCTGTTCATAAGTGGGGTTGTACATAAGTGGATGTTTGTAACTCTGGACTGCCTGTATCTGGGCTTCCCATTAGAATCATTTCCCTGAAGACTGAAGAATCACCCACAGTGCAGGCTATTGCCAGTGGATTCTTTCAGCTTTTTGAAAGATATTTTTTCTGGATATACAGTTCTGGGTTGACAGATATTTTCCCTTCTAGCATTTTAAAGATGTTAGCTTAATTTAAAAAGTGTTTATTTTACCACCATGCTTTGAAGAATATTTTGTTATTAATCTTTTTTATAATTTCAGTATTTTAGAATTGTTTCATTGCCTTTTCATCTCCATTTAGTTTTCTGGTAGAAAATCAGCTGTTTTTCAAGGCATCATTGCCTCAAATTTCCCTCCTGCTATTTGTAACTTATTAAGATATTTATGTTGATATATTACATATTAACATATAATTTGTTAATTAATGTTATTTAAAATAGGTTGGTAAGAGAAGGCAATTTTTACTTTCATCTTCACATCCATCTTTATTTGATTTCTTCCCATGAGCTTATATAATTTTAATTAAAACTAAATAAACTCTAAAAAACCAATGGCCGCAAATTATGTGCAAAGTGTGTTATTAGGACCATATGTCAGTTTGGGATTGGGATTCACCCTTTCACTCCTATGTTGGCTCTTGTTGAGTTTCCACCCAGTTCTCTTGCTTCCACAGTTGGCATTTCACAGCCTTGCTATTTATGTGCTGCATACTAACTAGAATGAGGCAGACATTCGACCAAAGGTTTACTACTAATGGTCTTTGGATTTTGAATTAGCAAGGCAGGCAGGATTGAGTCAGTCTGTGAGGTGTCTGGGAAGATGACTAAAGCAAAGATTTGAGCTGGACCTTGGGAGATGGTCATTGGGAAACAGAAAATGGATCATGAATTCAGGGAGTCTTTGGCATGTCCCGGAGATCAATGTGAAGGCTGAGACTTCCGTGCTAGAACCTGACTGATGTGCTTTGTTTTCTTGTCCTCACATCTGTATCAAATACCCAAATACCAGGTCACACTGAATCTTTGCTAAGAACCTCTCTGGTCTGTGTTCTGTCCTCCACCATGACACCATCCCTGGAAGACTGGTCCTACCTGGAAGACTTGTGCTCATTTTTCAAGGCCTTTCTAATTTTAAGTGTGGCTGTGAGACTAGTGATATCAGCACCTAGGAACTCCCCTGGACAGGCAGGACCTCAGACCCACCCCAGACATTCTGATAAGGAATGTACCTATTTAGATCTCTGGCTGAGATTCCTATGCACATTCAATTGTGAGAAGCATTCCTCTAAGCTTGTAGTTCTTGACTTTGCATATTACAATCATTGGGGAGCATTAAAAAATTCCTTCATTTATGGCCACACCCAGACCAATTAAATGAAATCTCTGGGGGACCCAGGCATTGACGTTTATTAAAACTCTCCAGGTGATTCCAATTTGTAGTGAATCCTTGCTTTAGGACAGAGGTTCTCCAAATCGGCTGCCTATTACACTCACCTGGAGAAATTTTTGCAACTTCCTGAAACAAGCCACACCCCAGACCAATTAAATTAGTATCTGGGAGTCAGTGTGACGAAGGCACTACATTTGTGAAACGTCCCAGGAGTCTGCAGTGTGTAGCCAGGACTGAGGAGCGCTGTCGTAGGCCTCAGCCCAGGCGTCTCTCCTTCCTAGAAGCCCCTAAACCGATGATGGGTGAGGAGCCCATCCTCCTGCTCCCATGACGCCCCATGCATATGGCACCATCTCCCCATCTAATTGTCTATTCTGTGTCTGTCCTCACCCACCCTGTTAGGTTGGGAGCTCCTGGAGAGTAGGAACCATGCTTTACTTTTCTTTATTCTCCTTGTGCGTGGCATAACACTGGCATGTACAACGTATTCATCCAGGGGTAATTCTTCTTATTGCTTTTCTTATTCCAAGAGCATATCGTCAGCGATAGGAACGCTGTAATGAGGAACGCTCCCCTTGTGCAGGGGATGTTGGATGAGGGGGAAGTTTGAGTGGCAAGCAGAGCAGCTAGGAGGCTGTGGCAATGGTCCTGGTGGGAGGTAATGAACAAGGAGTGGGGTGCAAATGAGGGCACAGGGAAGGGGCCCGTGCTGATTCTCAGCATCAGGGAGAATAAGTAGGAGTATTAGTTTGCTGAGATGCTGTAATTAAGCAACAGTGACTTATGGGCTCTTGGCTCTGGAGGTTAGAAAGCCAAGATATCAGGATGTGGCCGGTTGGTTCCTTCTGAGAGCAGTGAGGAAGAATCTGTTCCAGGCCTCTCTTCCAGCTTTTAGGGGTTTGCTGGTGATCCTTGGCATTCCTCAGCTTGCCGACCGTCACTCGACCTCTGCCTTCACCTTCCCTGGGTGTTCTCCCTTTGTGTGTGTCCAAATTTTCTCTTTTTGTAAGGACACTGGTCATATTGGATTAGGGCTCCCCCTCTCTACTCCAGTGTGACTCTCATCTTTATGAATCACATTTGCAATGACTCTATTCCCAAATAAGGTCACGCTTGGAAATACTGAGGGTTGGGACTTCAGCATAGGAAGGGGAGGGGCACGATTCAGCCCATAACGGCAGGTACAGGAACGTTTTTATAAGCTGCATCACGTGCAAGCGCGTGAACTTCAGGAATTTTAGTTTTTCGATTTTAGAGATAAGCCGATCCTTTGCTGTGAGATCAATACGCGAGTTTCCACACTTTTGTCAAAATCACAACTCAATGAAAAGGAACTCTTGGGCATGACGACAAAATTGAAAAAACAGATGTCTCTAGCCAGCTGGAGATCAATGCCGAGCCGTGCAGAAGCTTGAGAAATTCAGGTGAACAAAACATAGGTCTTTGGTCTTCGGTTGGTCCTTCACTGGCCATCTACTTTCACTGCTGTGGGCCATGCTTCTGGCCGGGGGACTGCCCTGAGATTTCACAAGTAAGTCCACAGCATGACTGAGAAGCATAGAGATACTTAAAATAATAGTAAGCGTGCTCACAACCGACTACAGGACGCAGACTCTCACCCTTTTCCTCTTCCCCTCCCAGCCCTTCTTTCTCGCTCCCGCTACTTCCTTTTAGGCTCAATGGTTGGTGAAGGCTTTACTTGTTAACTACTCTTTTGTGATTTGGTTTGTGGCAATTAAAGGCAGTGGGGGTTTGGTAATTAGCTGCTATAATTAGAAACACCTTCAGGTTAGGACGGTGTTTCCTTTTCATCACTTCAGGAGTGGAGGCATTCTCCAAAACACTGGGGCTTGGCTGGTGGGGGCTGCAGGAGGGTGACCAGCTGCACACAATTCCACAGCCTTCTGCTAACAATGACACCTTGCATCCTGCCTCAGAATTCTCCCCTGCAGCTGCAAGCGGGATGAAAAGTGCGGGGCTGCTCTTGCAATCAATAACTCCCAGATCGGAGTTCACTTCCTCTCTGGAATCTGGACAGCGTTATCCTGGACAATTCAATCCCTGCCAGAAAGGTATCATCTCCCCAAAGGCTGTCTGTCGGCTTTTCTTTCCTATTTCAGGCCAAAGGGATTTTCAAGAATTAAAAAAAAAAGAAAGAAAAACATATATAGTTTATGTTCCAAATGGGAACCCTTGTACAGCTCTTGTCAAAACAAGAGTTATAAACAGAGAAGACAAATAAAAGACCTCATGAATTGTCCTCTTAAAATTCTCCATACCTTTTCAAAAACAAGAAGAAAACAGAAAACTCTCACAGACTTGAAATAAAACCCAAGTGAAGACCTCCAACTGGGAATAGCTGCTGCCTGGTCTCATGGCTGGGGCAAAGGGAAGTTGTGTTTGTTGTCTAGTCTTACCAGACATGGAGCTTCTGGGCGGAAATAAAAGGATCTTCAATTGCCATGTATCAGTTGTACGTTTTCAGTCTTGACTCACTTCTGCATTTTTCATTTGGGGGCTTTAGATTTTAGACTAAGAGGACTTGCTGGAGGAACCAAGAGGAGGTTGACAATGTCCTTTCTGGGTTTGGATCTGTAACTAGTTTCTAGACAACGACACCCCTAAAAACAAAGAAAAGGTGGGAAAGCCTCAGTGTCCAGCAACTGGGAGTATCATACTGTCATTGGCCCTGCTAGGAGGTCTCTCAAACTGGTGTGGACCCAGAGGTCCAGATTAACTAGTGGGGATTCTCAAGACTCTGCAGCAGTACTCTGAACACCTCAAACGAGTAAGCACCCTTACCCCACTTCCTCCTGTCCCACGCTGAGCTCTGAGGATGGGGACAGTTTTTGAAGTGGTTGGGCTGAGGTATGATATTTGTTTCAGAATTTTTTTTTTATAAACTTTAAAAATTCTTGGGTGGAAGGGGGGGAGGAAAGGGATGGGTAAATTCACACCTAATGGGTACATTGCACACTTTCTGGATGAGGGGCACACTTACAACTTTGACGTCAAATATACAAAATCAAATTAGGAAACTAAAACGTGTGTACCCCCATAATATTCTGAAATTAAAAAAAATAAATTATTTAAAAAACAATTTTTTTTAATTGTTGGGGAATCATTGAGGGTATAATAAGCCACACTACTTGCGTTTGCTGGGTGAAATCCCTCTATTAATAGTATCCCACCCCCAAGAGACGTGTCACACACTATGGCCCCACACCCTTCTTCCTCCTTCCCTCTCTCCCCTCCCCCCACCATGTGCTAGGTCTCAATTGTCCTCATATCAGAATTGAGCACACTGGATTCTTGCTTCTC
This sequence comes from Perodicticus potto, assembly GCA_963574655.1. NCBI lineage: Eukaryota > Metazoa > Chordata > Mammalia > Primates > Lorisidae > Perodicticus > Perodicticus potto. The sequence goes on along the minus strand of CAUYRH010095886.1, from coordinate 27,286 downwards.
CATTCTTGTGATGCTTTACTAAGAAGAATGTATTTCAGCTCCATCCAAATTAATACAAAAGATGTAAAGTCACCATCCTTTTTAGTGGCTGTATAGTATTCCTTAGAATACATATACTACAGCTTGTTAATCCATTCCTGGGTTGGTGGGCATTTAGGTTGTTTCCATAATTTGGCAATTTTAAATTGAACTGTAATAAACAGTCTAGTACAAATGTCCTTATGATAAGTGATTTTTTTTTCTTCTGGGTAGATGCCCAGTAAAGGGATGGCAAATGGGAGGTCTAGGTTGACGCCTTTGAGGGTTCTCCATACTTCCTTCCAAGAGGGTTGTATTAGTTTACAGTCCCACCAGCAGTGTAAAATTGTTCCCTCCTCTCCACATCCACGCCAGCATCTGTAGCTTTTGTGATGTGAGCCTTTCTCATTGGGGTTAGGGGATACCTTAGGGTAGTTTTGATCTGCATTTCTCTGATAATTAGGGATGATGAACATTTTTTCATATGCTTGTTAGCTGTTTGTCTTCGTTAGAGAAGGTTCTATTATCTCACTTGCCCATTGATATAAAGGATTGTTGGCTTTTTTTGTTGTTGCTGCTTAATTTGAGTTCTCTGTAGATTCTAATTATCAAGCTTTTGTCCAATTCATAATATGGAAATATATTTTCCCAATCTGATGGTTGGCTATTTGCTTTAGTTGTTGTCTCCTTAGCTGTATAAAAGCTTTTCAGTTTAATTAAGTCCCATTTGTTTATTTTTGTTGTTGTTGCAATTGCCACTGGAGTCTTCTTCATAAAGTCTGTCCCCAGGCTGACAGCTTCAAGTGTTTTCTCCACACTTTTTTCAAGGATTTTTATTGGTTCATGCTTTAGATTTTGATTTTTTAACTATCTTGAATCAATTTTAGTGAGTGGCGAAAGGTGTGGGTCTAATTTCAGTCTTTTACACGTGGTTATCCAGCTCCCAGCACCATTTATTGAATAGGGATTCTTTTCCCCAGTGAATGTTCTTATTTGGTTTATCAAAGATCAGGTGACTGTAAGATTTTAGTTTTATCTCCGCATTTTCTATTCTGTTCCAGATGTCTATGTCTCTATTTTTGTGCCAATACCATGCTATTTTGATCACTATGGCCTTCTAGTACAGCCTAAAGTCTGGCAGGCTAATTCTTATGAGTTCGGTATTCTACTGCATAATATACCTATTTTGGTTTTCAGATTTGTGATTCAAACGAATGCTCACATGAAAGTGGCCCGCATCTATTATGACCTGGGGTAGGGGATGGATAAGCAGGTGGGTGGGGCTGATAAAATGCTGCCAATGAAGATCACTGGGCAGAATGAAAATAAAGTGCTCAAATTCTCAGCAGATTGGAGCTGCCGGTAGAAGGTACTCAAGAACGCTGTGGCAGCCCTTGGAGTGACAGCTGCCTCAGACATTCCTATCACTGACACCCAGTTCCAAAGGACAGTATTTGCCCCATTACGGTGCATAGACTCCCCTTCCTCAGAGGTGTTGCTGTGCTTCTGTGACTTATAACCTGGCTTCACAGCAGGACTCAGCCTGCCTGCAGGAGGCTGGGGGGACAGGAGGCTTTGCTTTGCTCTTCTTCCTTCACTCTTTGGGCTGAGAGAGCAGAATTTAGAGAACATAACTCAGTCAGCAGGAGGACTATGTGTCTGTGAAGAAGCAGTACTTATATAGAGGAAGCAGGAGGAAGGAAGTGAGTTCTTTGAAACAGGGGTCTTGAAGTAGCTCCCACCCCACGTCACTGAACATTACACGCTCCTGAAACTTGTCAAGGAAATACAAACATCCGGATGATGGTGTAAGTAAGCCCCTAGCAGCACATGGAGGATGATCTGATTTGGGGAGAGGAACTTGCCCGTGGTGTGCACTCCCTAAATCTCATAGGATCCAGAGAGCTTGAATGAAAATGCAGTTGGCTCCCCAACCCCTCCGTCAGGCTTCCTTCCACGCCGTGATGCCATGAATAGGGGAGAGGGGTTCATTCTGGACTCACAGACACCTGCCGGACTTAACCTCGGCCACACCGTTATCTTAGTCATAACGGACTCAAGTTAGCAAATTGTTGGGTAGATTAAATGAGATAGTGTTAACTGGCATAGAGAAGTTTTCAACAGAGGTAGCTCTGATTATTTCTGCAACTTACAGAAAGATAAAGAAAGCAGAGGGAGAGGATGTAAAATATTTCAGGTTCTGATTGACCTTGATGTCCTTATATTAGTGGTTCTCATCTGGGGTGATTCCTCCCTCCACGCCAAGAGGCACTTAACAGTGTCTGGGGATTTTTGATTGTCCCGACTGGGAGAGGTGGGGACGGTGTGTGTGGGTGTGTGGCTGGCATGTGGGGGGTCATGGAGGCCAGGATGCTGCAGTGCCAGGGACTGAGAATTCTCTATCCTAATATCAGTCATGCTGAGGTGGAAAAACCCTGCCTTCAACAGATCTTGACTATGAGGGAAGGATTTTGCTTTCTTCAGTAAGTTAGATCCTGAAGAAAGATTCAAGCTAATACACAGACATAGAATTTCTCTGTGTTTTATATCGGAACTCCCTGCTTTCACATTTGTCTCTGAAGGAGAAAATCTGGCTCCATTTATGCCAACGTCATCTATTATCATTTCTTCAGATTTAAAGTTTATGAAAAATCTCATGAAATAATGAGCTCTCTCAAAGTCGATTAGAAATTTGCATGAACACTGCAGCCTTATAAGAAGACAGTAATTTACACCCCTCACCCAGAGACAGATGTGAAAAATGAACAATGGCAACAATGGAAACCAAGCCAAACAAACATGTTTTGTTTTGGACGTTGAAGTTCTTTTTATTTATTTATTTATTTAATTTAATTTTATTATTTTTTTTATTATGTCATTTGTACATAGATCATGAATACATTTAGGCCATTATGGGAATCAATAGGTTGATTATTTGAAGTTCTTTTGATGTGAGGTTTGTAGAACTACAAAGAAGAGAGGATGTTTCAAAGGTGTGTTTTCAAAGAACAGTCTTCTCTTTTAAATCAATTCTAAATCTCTTCTGGTAGAATCTTAATTGTTTCATGGATCTTTAAGGGGCCTACGTTTACTCTTATTTATTTGAACTAGGGTTCAAATGGGTTTTGCTGATTAAAATAACAATTTCCATCACACAAATTAAAACATTTACTTCCAGTAGCTGTCATTTATTGAGCATTACTTTATGCTTGGCATTGGCTAAGCACTTCTGACATGTGATTTCATTTAATAATCCCAATAATTTTAATAAGTAACCATTGATCCTTTTCTTAGAGATAAAGAATCAAGATGAGACATTAATAATTTTCCCAAGGTCACTTAGAAAGCAGGAGTGAATTTGAGATTTATAAACATTGAGTATGTGCTTTGAGTCCATTCTTTTGATCCCTATTGTCTTCTAAAATTGCAATTAACAATCTTTGGAAAATCTGAATCCTGTTGCCAGAGACAAATGTGCAATTTAAGGAGTTGGCACCATGCTTTCAGAATGAGTTTTTAGACTTGTCCTTCTCTGTCCTTGTGTGGGACTCATGAAATAAAATTGCTTTGACAACTGTGGCAGTGACAACCACTGTCTACCTCAAATTCATGGGTCTTTCCATGCAAGCCACTGCCCAGACAGGTATGTTACTTAGTTTTACCTGTAAATGGAACTGGTGTTGGTGGCACCTAGACAGAGATGTCTAAGTGGTGCTTGTGGCTTCTCCACTTGCTTGCTGACAGGTGACACTTGGAAACTGCCTGTAGGATGTGGCGGAGCCTCCCTGCTCCACCCCAACTGAGCGAAACACACTATCATGGTAAGTGGGTGAGGATAACATTTTTACAGTTAAGCCATCACAATTACAGCAGAGAATGTTGTCCTAACCAAAAAATATACCTTCCTTTGAGCTTCCTTTAGGAGAAGGGGATTGAGCAAGTGAAAAGAGGGAGGTGTGTCTGTCCAGTTCCCCAAAGGGCTTTCTCCAGTTGTGTGGTTTGTGAGAGCTGGGCGGATGGCTGGCTGGACTTATTCAAAATATGGGCTTGAGTAAGAGAGGATGAAGAGGTGGATAGCTGAAGGCCTGGGGTGAGGCTTGTGGGGCTAACGTCAAGAGTTTTCTCTTGTCTGTCATATGTAGCATGCACAATTCAGGGAGGAGATACTCAGGGGACAGCAAGGACATGGCTTCACATAAAGAAAAAGGTGACGAATGTGGATGTCTTCAAAATGAGCAGACGGAAGTCCCGGAAACAAGCAACTGCATGAGGAGCTTTACCTTGGTGTCCAATCACTCCGAGCACACAAAGAGCATTCACCTTTCTGTCCTCAAAATCTCAGCTCCTCTTCTGCAAAGGAAAAGATTAAATGCACACGTTTTTGGTTTTTGTTTTGTTGCTCCTCTATAAAACAAAACCTCACATTATTTCCCTTATTTGTAGTGATGTAGTTTTCTGGGCACTAACATGACTGGATATTGATTTGGTTAAAAATGGAGAATTTCTCTGTTTGTTTAAACCCTGCTGTCCTTCCTCCCGTCTGTTCTCCATATCACTTCTGCTGCAATTTCTGAAAATCAGCTTAATTAAAAATGCCATATAAGGTTTGTTGAATTCATCTGAAAAAAGATAAGAAAATTATTATTTGGTACGGTAATCAAGCAAACAGATATTTGGATACTAGGTTTGGGGAGAAATAAAACTAATTGCTGAAACATCAGTTAATAAGAATATTCAGTTTTGCCAGTGCAGTGTTGGAAAATAACAAGTCTTTCTTTGATAATGGAATATAGACTGTACTCGGTGGCTCACACCCATAATCCTAGCACTCTTCGAGTCCAAGGCAGGAAGATCACTTGAGTTCAGGGATTTAAGAGCAGCCTGAGCAAGAGCGAGACTCTGTGGCTACTAAAAATAGAAAAACTAGCCGGGTGTTGTGGAGGCTGACTGTAGTCCCAGCCACTGGGAGGGCTGAGGCAAGAGGATCACTTGAGCCTAAGAGTTTGAGGTTGCTGTGAGCTAAGATTCCATGGCACTCCACCCAGGGTGACAGAGTGAGACCCCTGTCTTAAATGGAAAATATTAAGTATTACTTGAAGCAATCTGTTGAAGAAAGTATACAAGATCTGCATGTTTCTTGGGAGTAGCCATTACTCTTTGGAATAATTAACTTTCAGGACCAACTATAGCATAGAGAATAATAACAGAAGTATTTCTTCTATTATGTAGTTTGTTAATGAAAATAATACTTTATCTGTAGTCACAGAAATAAATCTCTGACATTTAGACTAACTCTAAGGATGAAAGTTCTTTGGTCTTAAGAGAAAGTGAGGGAAAGCCAGTCTGTCCTTCCTTAGACCAGAATGAAAAAGATAACATTTCATATAGGCAGCCATCTTTACACCACGTTGGGAACTAGTCTTAAAAATAAGTCAATAGTATATACCCTCAGGGATGTCCAACCTGTGGCCTGCAGGCAGATTACTTGAGGACTATTTTGCTTATCTGTGGTGTTGGCTATTCCCAAAAGTATCTATAGACCTTTCCTTTTGCTCATCAACTTTCCATAGTATTTGCATATTTCCTGTGTGGCCCAAGATAACTCTTCCTCTTCCGTGTTCAGCAGAAAAGAAAAAAGGTTGGACACACCTCTGGCAAAAAAGAGGAGACTCCTCTGTATCAGGTCTTCTCAAAAATTGATAGTTTGGGTCAGATGATTCTTTTGGAGGGGGGGGGGGTCATCCCTAGCCTTTATCCAAAAGATGACAGTAGCACCTCCACTCTGCTCATGCCAATCAAAAATGTCTCCAGACATTATTACCGAATATCTCCTGGGGCACAAAGTTGTTCTAAAGTAGTGCAGTAGAAACACAATGTGAGCCATGTATATAAATTTAAAAAAGATTTTTTTTTGAGACAGAGTCTCTCTTTGTCACTCCCAGTAGAGTGCTGTGGTGTCTTAGTTCATAGCAGCTTCAAACCCTTGGGCTCAAGCAATTCTCTTCCCTCAGCCTCCTGAGTAGCTGGGACTACAGGAGCCTACCACCATGCCTGGCTATTTTTAGAGATGGGGTCTCGCTCTAGCTCGGGCTGGTTTGGAACTTGTGAACTCAGGTGATCAGCCCACCTTGGCCTCCCAGAGCGCTGGGATTACAGGTATGAGGCACCGTGCCTGGCCTTTTAAAATTTTTTTGTAGCCACATCAAAAAAAATAAAAATAAAAAAACCAGGAGAAATTAAGTCAAACAATGCATTTTATGATCTGATTATTCAGGATATAATTTAAGCTACAATATAAAATTATTGAGGTACTTACATTTACTTTTATGCACAGAGTTTCTGAAGCCTAGTAAGAATTGTGTACTTAAAGCATATCTCCATTCTCATTAGCTACATTTCAAGTGTTGATTAGCCACATGTGGTTAGTGGCAACACATTAGTATGATTCTAAGGCCACCAACCCAAAAATGTGTTCATTTTTTGACTTACAGTTAATTGAGTCCATAAATATACTTATTATTTATTTTTTTAGGGGGGTGTAATTAGCTCTTTCCTTCTGGCTAAAAATACTTGAATACAAGCAAGGGTACATAGCTGTTTCTGGTGATTAAGGCATTAACAAACTCTATAGGTATGTTTGCTAGCATTTCTTCCTTACTGTGCAAACACTGGCCTACGGTGGCCAATAGCACTCTTTCTGTGGTTCTAAGGCCTTGCTTCTCTAAGAGCTGGGGCACCTGCCTGCATGCCTGCTGCTTGCAAACTTGGCTTCCTCATGAGGGCCTTTCTGGTCCATGAGCCACGTGTGCTTCTCTGTAGTCCTTTGGTCATGAACTTTATTGACTGACTGCTAAGATCTGGCTCTCCCCACTGCCATATGCAGTGATTTCCTGCTTGAGAGCTCCTCCCAGGGCTCAGCATGTGTCTGGGTGGGAAATGAGGGCTGGGAAACTATCTACAAGTTGGACGAGCAGAGTCAAGGCCACTTTCTTGACCATGGCTGGGAACTGCGGTGAAAACAGAGGAGGGCATTCTTGCAGAGTTGTCACAATCAGAAACCAACAGGAATTCACAAGGAAGTTGTTCAGGAGATTTTTTTTTTCCACATGTAGCAGGTTTGCATAATTGAAAACACAGGGGTTTTAAAAACTAGGATTTTACTCTAAGAACTAGAAATGTCAGAAAAGTCCCATGGTCTGGTTCCTCTTCCCATTTTACAGGTGAGAAAACCGAAGTCCAGCGAGGTTAAACTTTCCCCAATCTATGCAGTGTTAGTAACAGATTCAGCACCATCATCTGTTGTTGTCTTGGCTCATCAGATATTCCCACCGCAAACTGCTGCCTCCTGTGTTTATTTAGAGTTCATGCAAATAAATGCCGCAACTAGGTGTTTTTATTTTTATTTGGGGGGATGTTGAAGTATCAGTTTATTTTATATTAGAGAGAGGAAAGAGAGTGGGGGGAAGAAAGGAGAAAGAGAAGGGGAGGCGGAGGGTAGGGAAGAGGAGGGAGAGAATTACTCAGCTACCCGAAGAAAGAATGCAGGCCTGTTTTTATTTTTAATTAAAAATTTCCTTTTGAAATAAGGATAGATATACATAAAAGTTGCAAAAATGGCATAGAGAGCTTCCGTGCGCCCTTTACCCAGTTTGCATAATGATTAGAACAGGAATGGATGTGGTGTCCCGCTGCTAACTACAGAGTCTTATTCACATTTTCCTAGTTTTTTTTTTTTTTTGCAGTTTTTGGCTGGGGCTGGGTTTGAACCCACCACCTCTGGCATATGGGGCCGGCGACCTACTCCTTTGAGCCACAGGTGCCACCCACATTTTCCTAGTTTTTACATGTACTCTTTTTTTTTTTTGCAGTCCTTGGCTGGGGCTGGGCTTGAACCCGCCACCTCTGGCATATGGGGCCGGCACCCTAATCCTTTGAGCCACAGGTGCCGCCCTACATGTACTCTTTTTTTAAAAAATCACATTTGTATAGCTGCTGCCGTAATCAGGATGAAGAACTGTTTGATCAGCCCAAAGAACCTTCCCTGATCCTTTTATAGTCAAATCCTCCCCCCCCAATTTTAATTCCCGACTAAATCCACTCTCCTCACTACAGTTTTGTCGTTTTGAGAACATGCTGTACAGGGAAGCATACAATACAATATATGCATGTAACCTTTTGAAACGCACTTCCTTAACTAGCACAGTGCCCAGGACCTGCATCCACGGCGTTGCATGATCAATGATTTATTCCCTTTTTATTCCGGAGAAGTTTTACATTGTAAGGACGCCACAGAGTTTATTTAATGCCCACTGGTGGACATTCGGCTTATTTTCAGTTTCAGGCTTTTTAAAGAAAAAATGTACTTTGAACATTGCAATTCACTTTTAATCATTTTTCAGTGCTGGAGGTTGGATTTCTGATTATTTTCTTGCCATGACTCTTACTTTGTAACAATCTTTACCTGTCCACCAGACACAGAAAAGAAAGAAAGAAACACAGGGTGAAGATTGCTGATTCCCCAGTGTGGGACATGCTCATGAGGAAACCTGACTGGCCATGTGGGCCAGACCAATTACTGGTCAGCAAATCTATCTATGGTTCTTAAAGAGGATCTCTGAACCAGCCTCACTGGCCTTGCCTTTAAGTTCCAGGTCCCACCCAGAGCTACCGAATCAGAAACTCTGGAGCATGCGGGTCTGGCAATCTGTTTTAACCTTCTGCGAACAAATGGGGAAAGTGAGAGCTAAAAGACTTTGTGTTTTTACCAAAAGCCATCTCAGGGGCTGGTACACACAGGGCCTGAGTCCAGGGAAGCTGCTTTCTCTCTGTAAGGTGTAGGCAGTGGATGAATCCTTTCTTTTTCCTGGCAGAGACAGTCTGGTGGGTCCAGATCAACTGGTATATTTTAGAAGAACCTGCATCTTAAATGCTTCCATTTCCCCGGTAGACAATGTGGAAGATTAATGTGACGGCACAGGCACTACGGGGATGTAAGGATGCTGTGCACGTCTAGGGAAAAAAGCTCACCGGGAGGCCCATTTAGTTCAGTGGGTATTTCTCAGTGGAGTAGATATGCTCATAAAACATAAAAGGCTCTTATGCAGATGGGTTTTAGAGCATTAAATGTACCAGGTTTGGGAGATTTAATAGAGTTAGACCCAGTCTGGTTTAAGGCAGAATTGAGAAGAACAAGCTGCCCGAGTGTGCTGGCTCGTTTCTGCATTTTGGTTTTCTTTCCTGTGTCCCCCACCTCTTGCCAGATTCCTTTGCACTTTCCCTATGCCCTCCTTCCTTCCCTCCCCTCTCCCAAACCTTCAATCCGACTTACTCTTTTCCACGCACGCATGTCACTTACACGGTTTCCTCTGCCAGGTGCCACTGGGTTAACGAGACAAGAGAATCCCTCACTATTGGAATAAACTTGTCAGATTATCCCCAGACATGCTTCACTCTGTTACCTGCTCCTTAATTTTTCTCTAGGAATGAAATGATTTCAGCCTGACAGGGAATGGTAGGTATTTCAGGCAGGGAGTAGGAAGCATGAGGAGGATATTCTTTTCATCTTATCTAAAACAGCTCCAGTGATTAAAGGATGTCCTTTGGTCAGGTTTCTCCTGCTAATGGTTCTGTTGGATGGCTAGAATTTCTCTCTCTGTGTGTGTGTACTGAGCTGGTCCTCCGCGGTGCAGAGGCAATTAGATGCTTTATGAGGAAAATAATGAGACTGTTCATCTTCAGTTGCTGTGTTTGGGGAGAAGTTGTCTGATTTAAACGAGAAGATAAAGGCTCGGGTCAAACTAATTCCAATCTTATTTTTCATTTTTTTGTTTTTCTGGATTTTAATCTTCATTCTGTTTGGATTCATTCGGCTTAATTAAAAAGAAAATGCTCACAGCTCTTCAGTCTCCACTGGGGAAGGTTTTCCCCCAGGCTCCACTGGGGAAGGTTTTCCCCCAGGCATAAAGCAGGGGCAGAGCCCAGGTCCTTCAAGCATAAAGACCAGCACCATCTCATGGCCCAGAAGCACCCAGGGACGGGCACAGTCTCCCTGGCTTTATTCTAACTCTTGAATAACTTTTTAAAGAGTCTTTGTTTGTTTGTGTGAATTGGGATTCCAGCCCTGTCTTTGCCCCTTCCCCTAAAGCGTGGAGAGAATGAAAGGGCCCTGAATGATGGAACTGCTTCTCAGGGCAGATTCTAATTTCTTTCTGTGAAGGCTGCCCTGAAATTCAAAGAAGCATTATTATTTCATCCAATTTAAAACCCTGTCTGATGTTGAATGGGCAAGCACCTAATTTCACCTTTGGAGGCAAATGGGAAGCTTTTTGTGCTGAAAGAGAAAAAGAGGATTCTGGAGGATAATTGAATGAAAATCCCTTTAAGGTGCCAGAAAACCTGCTCCTTTCCAAAAGGGATGAAACGAGGTCAGAATATATTTGTTAAAAGTGTGGGGGCATGAAAGCCTTAATTATTTCTTGGGAAAGCTGTGTCTTTTAAGGACTTAAACAAAAGCTTCAAGAAGGTAGAGGCTGGGAGAAATTGCCCATGGCTTTAGACAAGGTAAAAGGAAAGGAATTACTGGTTAACAATAGTATATTAACAGCGATTATTCTTCTAGATTGGGGGGACCTTGCACTGGGTGTGGGATGGGATTTAGAAAGACCGCCTGGTGGTCGTCCCAGGTCTTTGCACAATATACAGCAGGATAGAGAGGGGACATGCTCAGATGTGACTGAGCTGGCTGGAAGGACTGAATGCCCTCTGGATTTAGAGGGATGTGTATTCTTAACATTCAGCCTCTCTTTTACTGGCCTCACCCACTTAGGCATGTTCCTTTATCCTGGTCTTTTTCATTTGTAAAATGGGGAAATACTACTCACCATAGATGGTAGAGATTAAGTCAAGTTAAGCTAGGCCTGGTACCTAAGTGATGCTCCAGGGGAGTTGGTGGTCTGGATTTCTTGTGCCTGTCTGTTTGGTTTGACTTCCAGAGGCCCTCTGTGGCCGGGCTGGCACTTGACCCTGAATGCACGGTGAGTCCCAGGGAAGCTCATTCTAAGTGCTAACGCTTTGTTACACTTGGTGGTGAGTGCCAGGGGATCTCGCCCTCTCTTTACCTTTCCCTCCAGACCCAGGGCTGCCTGTGCATTGTCCTAGCAATTGCTCTGGATGGCTGCCAGGATGGATGGAATCCTGAAGGCTGTTTGCATTTCTACCCTCTCTGTACTCACGGTGCTGCAGGGTGGTATTTTGCTCCAGGGTAGGGGTTTGCTGGCTGAGGCAATCCAATCTATGCCTTTGGATTGTTTTATGACACACAGAACTACCCCATGAGTGTTTTGGTTTATATATTTACTCTGTTCCAAGACTCAACCAGGAGCTCTTCCGGTTCCCCATCAATCACTCTGCATGGCATGAACTGACATGTAGCCGGAACCTTGTCTTGTGCCTCCACACCCCCTTCCTGAATGACAGGACACACTTTCAGACCTGAAACCCGGACAGTGCATTGGGGTTCCCGGCCAACCCAGCTGTGCATAACCCATGGGCAGTTGGGGCTACGGGTGGTGGGGGCTGGGGAGCTTCTTCTTAAGGAGCCCAGACCTCTTTGAAAAGATTTCCAAGCTTTGTTCAAAATAGACATTCCAGGCCAGGAATGATGGCTTGCACCTGCAATCCTAGCACTTTGGGAAGCCAGTGCGGTGGGAGGGATTGCTTGAGCCCAGGAGTTCAAGACCAGCCTGAACAAGAGTGAGACCCTATTTTTCTAAAAAAGAAAAATTAGCCAGGCACTATGACACATGCCTGTTGTTCTAGCTACTCAGGAGTCTGAGGCAGGAGGATCACTTGAGCTCAGGAGCTTGAGGTTGCTGTGAGCTATGATGTCACAGCGCTCTAGTGCAAGTGACAGAGTAAGACTCTGTCTCAAAAAAAAAAAAGTAGAAAAAAGAAAAAAAAAATATCCAGACACCCTTGGAGCTGTGAAATTAGTGAGTGCAAAGATTTCCCAGGGTTTCAAAGAGTAGACACCCCAGCCCAGCTTTTGAAAAAACTGTTAACTTAGTACAAGAACCTCTGTCTAGTTGTTGGATAAGGAGTTTCCATAGCATGTGTAGGCATTGCAGGCATTGGTCTCCCCCAGATAGAAGCTGTCTTTTCCTGGCAAGAACTCAAAAAATAGCAACTCTTTCCTTCTTTCCCAGTTGATCCAATAAGGGGGGATTTCTGGATGGTGGGCTTGTTTAGCTCATCTGTGGAAACTATGCTCATTATCAGAAATACAGAAATATGGACACAGAGCTTGTCCTAGTGGATTTCATGGTTATAGGTGTTGGGCATCTTCACAGAGAGAATAAAGGATGTTAGGGTAGTGTGGCAGGATCAGATTGATTTTCTAATTATGTTTTCTCTCGTAAGGTCCAAGGGCTACACATCTTTAATTTCTTGCCTTGTCCTTCTTTTCTAAATTGGTAAAGTTCAGTTTCTGAGGCAGCTCTGTGCACCGTGTAAGAAAACAGAATTTTCTAACAATCAGACTTAGCTCAAAAGTCATGCGCTCCCTGCTCTTAGACATGCCCAGGTGGTGTTAGCAGGGCTGGAAAGCTTGGTGCTCAGGGGGCTGGGTTTCCAAATCTGATTATTCCAGCAATCACACTGGGAATTTGTTGGTGATATATTCACCCCTGACTCCAGAGCTATACAGAATCAAGACCTGTGAAGGTGTGAGGTGGGCCCAGGAATTTGCATGATTATAACCTTCGGCAGGTGGATCTCCTAAGAAGTGTTGCACTAAATTCTCTTTGAATCTAAGATTCTAATAATAACACATTTTGGATGAAATGGATCTTAGGCTGGGGTTCTGTCTGAATGCTCATCAGTTGATAATGCTAGGATGCTTTTTCAGAGCTCCCTGGGGGGCTCCCCTGGAGTGTGCAAGGCCTTCCCTCTCTGCCCTGTTCCCTTTCTGCACTTCATTCCTTTTCCCTGTCTCCCCAACTTGTGTCTCTTGCTAGGGTCAGTTAGCTGTGTGTCTTCGTGGCAAAGGCGTGTGTTGGTGACCACAAATGACCCACCCCTCCCCATCTGCAGGTCAGAAACCCCAAGGGCATCATTTCCATGCCTGGCCTCACATGTCCATGTTCTCTGAAGACAGCTGCCCTGGCCCTTGGGTGGAGTTGGGAACTAGCACAGTGCAAATGGCCTCTGAGGTAGGCTGGCATGCACCAGGGCTTTCCTTTAAAGCCAGAGAGAAAAGAGTTGGCATCTTACTTTCGGGAGTTATCTCGGGCTCTAGTGTTTAAGGACATGAGCATAAAACACTCTGCAATCTGAAGGCCTTTGTGTGTCATTTTCTCTGGGAGCTTTAAATGCAGGATGCTTTGGCCACCAATTTCAGTAGCAAAGGAAGGACCCGCAGAGGCTGACACAGGTAAATCTGATTGCAGTCTGGCTCAGGAAATCAAGAGACTTTGCTTTGTCATTAGAAACAAATCCAGGAATGTTATTTCCATTAACCAATCGATTACTTGTTTAACTCATTTTTTATCACATGCTTAGAGGGCTTGCTACATGCCGAGTGCTGTGAGAAGAACTAGGTAGGGGGAGAGGGGGAGAGAGATGAATAAAACACCTGCTCTCAGAGGTGAGGGTCTCTCAAAGGGAATAAAACAGAGGAACAGACAATGCTGGGGGAATGGGAAAATTGTGTCACTGACTTCAAAAGGAGAAGCCCTTCTCCAGCGTGCTGGGGTGAGGTGAGTGGTGATAAGGACAATCTCCTACCTGAAAGTCCATTCTTAGGACTGGCTGGTACATGGCATTATATGTGGCTCTTACTTAGAAGAACCACACAGGATGTGGCAAGGTCCCCACCCTAACAAAGAACAACAATTTGCAATTTTATCAGTTCTTTGCCTCTGCAGTGATAAGGGCAAAGTTGTTTTCTGAAACAACACTGCATGGCTGTGTGGTATTATAAAAGGCCCAGAAGATTCGAAGTTAGAACTATTTCATTTCTGTGTACTGGGGCGGGGAGGTCTTAGAAAATTTACTATCTCACTATCTTTAATTGCCTTACCTGAGAAACAAAGATTCCTCAAGTCTAAACAAAGTAAAGAAAAGAAGATTGCCTGGCAGGGCTGATAAGAGACACACCCAAGAAATATTACTTATGTTAAAGGAAGAAGTAAAAAAAAAAAAAAAGTAGATATCACAACTGAAAATACTGAAGAAAGAGAGAACTAGTTTTGTTAAGAAATGAAACCTGAAATAAACTGGCATGAGCTATTGATAATTCAGTAAGTAGACTAAATCTAAATTCTGAGTTTCTAGGGAAGAGTGCTCAATGAAACGAAGAGTTTTTGGGATTTCTGGAATAGCCAGTATGGAGTGTAGAGTCTGGGAGACCTTTGGAGCAGAGGTCCCATCAAGGTCAGCTCTTTCAAAGGGGCTATCCCCTCGCTCTTGTATCTTCTCTTGGCAGGGTGTGTGAATAAAGAGCTCTTCTTAAGAGAACAGTGTTTGTATCTATAAGATCCAGTGAGCTCAGAGGGTTGTTGGTTATAATCAGCAGAAATAGTCTATAGAAAATGCCCTTCTTTCCTTTTCTATTAATTAATAAGAATTTGGAATATGCTAAGGAAAGGCTCCTGAGCTAATCAGCTATTAGTGTAACACCTGCTAAAAATGGACCAGGCTGGTACAGGACAGGACTATAAGATGTTCGTGTCATTTTCATTGTTCTTCAAGGTGAAGTTAGTCTGGAATTTGGCTGCTTGTCCAGGAATGACAATAATTTACGCCATTCACTGCCGTTGTATAGTTTCTGCACAGCTGGGATAACAACAGCACTCTCTGGGACGATGGGACATAGGTGAGCAATTTGCTGGTTACCAAACTCAACTCTATCGTGGAATGGAAAGCTCACTGGTTGTCTGCGGCAGATCCAGGAGTTTGGGGCAAGCAGAGGGGGAGAAGAGAGACGTGCAGAGATTATGCATTATAGAGTAACAGGGAAATAAGCAGAAGCCACAGGACCCACTGAGCTGGCCCCAGAAGGGACCCAACTTCTGACTCTACTCTTCTTATAGCCATCTTTAACCAATGGGCTTTTGAGGGGCAGTGCCTGTTAGGGAGGAGTGACATAAGTATCTATAAATGTGAGGTGGAACTGGCAAGAGAATGCTTTGTGGGTATTGCATACATACAGGCCTGGGATGCAAAACAGTGCTGGCCTCCAAGATGGGGGTCTAGGTCCCACGTCAGCTCTGGCAACGTGCTGACAACAGGTCTTCATTCACATACTCAGGGCAGAAATGGTGGGCTCGGTTCCTAGAGTTCCATAAAGGAAGAGGAGAGATACGGTGTCGTTATTCAGTGTCAGCTTGTTAGGGCTGCCACAACCAAATACCGGCAGGCTGCCTGATGGGAGTCTATTTCCTCCCAGGTCTAGAGGCTGGATCTCCAAGATCAAGTTGCTGTCAGGTTCAGTTTCTCCTGAGGCCTCTGTCCCTGGTTTGCAGATGGCTGCCTTCTCACCGTGTCCTCACATGGTCTTTTCTCAGAGCACACACAGGTTCCTGGGGCCTCTTCCCTTCTCACCAGGACACCAGTCCTATTGGATTGGGGCCTCAGCCTATGACCTCATTTAACCTTAACTGGATCTTTAAAGTCTCTGCCTCTAAATGCAGTCACTGGGTGAATTAGGGCTTCAACATATGCATCTCTGGAGGACATGATTGTCTGCACAAAAATTTCTCTAATCTGCAAGAACGTTTTCCCTAGCTTGTGACAAAAATGAGCGGAATAAGTGACTGGGCCTTTACTCAGCAGAGTTTAATCCTCACCCCTCCCTGTACTTTCATTTGTGGTGACACACTTCCTCCAATGGCTTTCTTTTTGCCCAAATCCAAACCTCCCCTACACACCAAAATTCAAATAGCCTATGCCTGCCAGAACTCTTGTCATGCTTCCCTTACTCCTTCCTGTATACTTTAGGGTGTAGGGAGAGTGTACGTGTGCACACAGACCTGCACACATGTGCGCGCGCACACACACACACACACACACACACACTCCTTTCTCAGTAAGGGCAATATCTTAGTTAACTTTTATGCTGTTAAAGTGTCCTTCCTTAAATACCAGTGATAGTGGATGGCAGTGTCTGTATCTAGGGGTCTTCCCTGGAGGGGTTTTAAGAAAGCACTCAGAAAGTTCAGAGAAAAGAGCTGTGTTTTAGGAAACAAGGGAGGAGACAGGTGGGCCTGGCCTCATTTGTTTGGGGTCCAGCACCTTCAAGGACCCTTGTCTCCATCTTCTGGAGACAAAAGCCTGTGAGTAAAGACTGAAATTAGCTGTTTTTGCTAAAAGTCTCAGTAAGCTTTGGAGCACAGTTGTGTTGCTATGATATGCCTCCAGTACCATTTCACACAAAAAAGGGAATTCTGTTAATTTGCCAACCAGGTGAAGATGTCCAACTGAGATGACTCTACCAGTGATGGCTGATTGGCCTGGTGGTCACCAGCGGGGTAGGCTCCCAAGGAAGCAATAGTACTGGCTGGAGTGGCCTATCTGTGGTCAGTGGGTATAGGACAAGGTCCATGGAAGGCAGTCTGTGGGCAGTGGTGGGCCCCCTTGAACATTCCTGAAGAGGAAAGGACATGGTTGATCATGGAGAGCTTATGTAATATATTTCTTGAGTCTCCCTAAAATAGTTGGGCCAGGTGGGGTTCCTGGTACAGGTTTGGGCAGAAAAATAATAGTTAAATATGACTCGTTATTGACAAGCACATAATTTGTATGCAGAGCTTTGTGGTCTTTGGAAAGTGATAGGTACAAAATAATCACCTGTGGGCTGGGTATGGTGGCTCATTCCTGTAATCCTAACATTTCAGGAGGCCGAGGCAGGTGGATCCATTGAGCTCAGGGGTTCGAGACCAGCCTGAGCAAGGGCAAGATCCCATCTCTACTGAAAATAGAAAAACTAGCTGGGTGAAGTCACACACACTTATAGTCCCAGCTACTTGGGAGGCTGAGGCAAGAGGATTGCTCAAGCCCAAGAGTTTGAGGTTGCTAGGAGCTATGATGCCATGACACTCTACCCAGGGTGACAGAGTGAGAATCTGAGTCAGAAAAAAAAAAAAGAAAGAAAGCTAGAGAGAGAAAAACAATCACTTGCCTTCATCATTATTAATCTGGGGTTTTCAGAGGAGGTGTGATTTCAGGAATCTTTTGGAAGATGGGCAGGCAGAAGAAAGGCATTTCCAGACTCCGAGCATGTTCTAGAGAGTATAACCTTTTCAGCTACATTTGTGCAGTCTGATGCTACCTGCTGATCCAGACTCTCTATTTCCCTGTATTGTTTTTGGAGCCACTTAGAGGTGATACAACCTCAGCATCCATTGATGGCCTCTGAGGATTTGAGTCAAGAGGTGACAGTTGTCACACTTCTATTTCCCAATGTTTGGGACTGTGATTTGTGAAGGTGTCCACTCAGTACCATTTCTTGGGAAGCCATGGAAGAGTTCCAGGAGAATGGCAGATGTTGTCTTTCATTTCAGGCTCACTTTACAATAGTCTTGACCGAGACAGCTACCAAGGAGTCTTTCCTTTGGGATGAGTTTGAGGTTGACTATTTCTCTGTCAAGGACCATTTTTTTTTCTCAAGATTCTTTGCCTCCTGGTCTTGTGTTTAGAACAACTTCTGTCCACCAAATATCCTAGCTTGCTAAGTTGTCATTATTTTCCTTATTTTTGCTCTAATACATGATATATTTGTCTTTTTTAAGGCTCTAATCTCTGGTTTGCCATTGATCCCAGATTGTGTCAATACCGTGTAGGGCCAAAGCAGAGAAATGTGACAATTAAGCCATCATATGGGCCAGAACATGGGTCTTATTAGCATTTTTGGAATGCCGAAAGGAGTCATGAACATTTGTTCTTCTCTTTTAGGAGGTCTAAGGCCTTAGACGTTGAGGATGGTAACAAGCCCTTGGATTTTTTTGAAGTTCTGGTGTGTGGTCTGAGTGAGGGAGAGGGGAAATAGCAGAGAGGCATCTGTGTGTCCCCTCTTGGGGCCACCGTGGTGGGTGCATTCCTGGCTTACATGTGCTATCACCATGTTATTTAGAGGATCGGTTAACACGTCTGCTGCTCTTGGCCTTGGACCCACTTACAGTGTGTGATGGCACAGTGGTGGTTCTTCATGTACAGACACACAGGCCACCCTGTCCCTTCTCTTCCAGGGACATTGCAAGTGAGATAATGGGTGAGGCGGATAGAGGAGAGAAAGAAGCAAAAGTGGGAGAGAACCAAGATAGGGCATGTGAGGGGCAACCCCCCCAGAGGTTGCCAGGGAGAAAGAAGAAAGATTTTCATGTTGACACTGTTTTCAAATAATTGCAGTTACCAAGAAAGAAGCCCTAACTGATGACAGCAAATTTTTGGGCCACTGAGAGTCAGAAATGCGTGTAATAAGCTAAGAAAACCGCGTGGGTCCTCAGAGGGAAAGTGAGAGATGGGGGAGAGACAGAGACATGAGAGAGAAACAGAGAGAGAGGAGGAGAGAGAGACAGAGAGAGAGGGAGGGAAGGAAAGAGAGAAAGGGACGGTGAAGGAGGGAGGGATGGAGGGATCACCAGAGGGGACGTGGTGCTGCTGTAACAGGTCTTTGAGCAAGACCAAAGGTTTGTACCTTTTCTTTGCTTTTCTACTATTGGGGAAAAAATTTCATATAAATATAACACAGTACTGGAGAAAGTGATGATTTACATCCTGGGTAGAAGGGAGCAAGACAGCAAGAGATTTCACCCAGCTACTCAGAACAGTGCACAATTTAAAGCCTATAAATTGCTTATTTCTGGAATTTTCCAGTTAATGTTTTTGGATTGCAGTTGACCACAGGTGACTGAAATTGCACAAAGCAAGTATATGTATACACACACACACACACACACACACACACATATATGCACAGGTGTGTGTGTTCATGCTTTTTATACAAATATAGAAAAAACCCGTGGCTTATGTTTCATAATTGACACAGGCAATTTATTGTAGTTTTGAGAATTCTAGTACCTGTCCAAATGTTGTGAAATTCTTGTTTTTCCCTCGATGGCAAGTTGGGAGATGGGAACACGTGCCTCCTCAGCCCTTGTCCATGCCACACTCCTTGCTCCTGGCCGCAGAGGAAGGGGACGCTGGTCGGGGACGTGCAGGCAGCTTCGTGGGCCACTGCTGCCTCCCCCGTGACCCTCAGTGGGTGGGCGCCCAGGGTCGCTTGCCACAGAGGTGCTTGCTCTTCCTCCCAGAGCAACGGCTGCCCAAGAGAAAGCTTGGTTGGCAAGCGAGGAGGAGAGGATGGAATGCGGAGAGGAGCCCTCCGCTGCTTCCCTCCCGGCCCTGGAGGGCCTGCTGGGCTGAAGAGGCGCACGGGCGCCCATGCGCTGTGCCGTAAAATTCTAGGAACGCTCCATCTGCACTGCAGGCCTGAGAGTACCCAGCGTGACAGCGTATAAAAAAATTCCTGGTTTATGTTTCTTAATACCAGTCTGTAAAAATAACAGTCCAACAGGGTGAGATCATGGGGAGTTTGTTCGGGGCCATATGCTGCGGGCTGAGTCGGTGCTGACTGACATTTGGAGGCCGAGGCTCTGGGACTTGCTGGTTTGGGAATGAGAAGAGGTCAGTGGGAGGGAGGGGGCTGGGGAGCAGGAGAAAGAGAATGAGTCCATCTTTGCGGAGGCGATGCCCGTCAATTACAGCACAACCCGGAAAGGGGGAGAATATTACCATTTACTGGGCATCTACTGTGTGCCAGATAATGTTGCTATTTCTTCTCATCAAATTCTTTCTATAACATGAGTTGGGTCCTACAGGCCCTGTTTTCCAATGGAGAAAACGATGTCTCGGGAAGAGTAAGTAATTTGAGTGAAGACAGTAAGGGGCTCGAGACAATATTCAGCTCTTGGTGGTTCCAATCCCAATTCTGTGGTGATTGTCATTATTCTGCGGGATCTTCACATTAGGAGGAAGAGAGTTTCATCATGAGTGAAAATCTCCAACTAGAGTTCACATGGCTGCAGGAAAGTGGGGTTTGGCTAACTTCATTCTACTGAATGCAACAATTATTCTGGGAGCCCTGGGGTAAAGATCTGCTCTCTTATTTCCAGGCTTGGGTGATTTGGGATGGACCATCTGGACAAATGTGGTTGCTATTGGGTCAGGCTTTTAGAGATAAGTGACCAGTGACCAGAACCTGTGGTCAGGCTTCTTTAGGGGGTATTTCAGACAGACTCAGCTCTAAGGCCAGGAAGTGTGCTGATCATGGCTCGTCATGGGGGACTCCTTTCCTGAACAAAATATGAAGTAATTAAAAAATTTGGTTCAATTACATCTCTATTTTTCTTTTTGTTACTTATTATTTATTTTCAGGACATTAGGGTATACCTATGTTTTGGTTACATCATTTGCTTTTGTATTTTTTAAGTCAAAGTTACAGGTGTGCCCTTCACCTAGGAAGTGTGCAGGGTACCCATGCAATGTACCTGTTGGGTGGGAATTTACCCATCCCTCATCTATTTTCCAATAAAAATATAGCAGACACTGAGTATCTTCTATGCCTCAGATGTTTTACATGCATTATGCACTTTCATTTTCCCAACAACCTTATAAGGAGGGTGGAATTAGCTCTATTTTATGGAGGAAGAAACAGAGGCACGGAGAGAATGTCCACTGCCCAGAACAGCGCTATGATTAAGTTGCTGATTTGCCATTTCAGCTCCATCTGTCTAATTTTAGGACTTTTTCCCCACTAATGCCCAGGCAGGCTCCTGTCCCCTTAAGTGTGTGCTCTGGTGGAAACAGGGCCCAAGGTGGTATTTGTCACCAATGTAATAAATTGTGTTGAGAATTCATTTAGAAACCCTGTATAATCCAGCCGTTGAAGGGCACTATGCCTTAAATTGGAAACAAATATCTTTTTCCTTCTTCATTGCGAGTGGTTCCCATTTTTAACAAACAAAATTACATGTTTTCCAACAGCTTTATTGATATATAATTTACCATTGAATGCACAATTTAATGGCATTTAGTGAATTCATAGAGGTGTATAAATTGCACCACCATTTATGAACATTTTCATTTCCCTAATAAAATTACATCTTTAATAAGAGAAAATAAATTTATTTTGCATAAAATTGAGAAAAAGAAGAGGATTGCTCATTATTCTACTGGCTCAGTTTAACATTCATCATCATTGCCACACTTTCCGGCCTTTACCAACAACACAGTCACCTAGTCACAATGAACTGTGCCAATTGTTTTATGTCTGCTTTTTAAGTTGACATTTTCCATGTTGTGACTTTGCATTTTTAATGGTCCATGATATTCTCTTACACTGATGTGCAATAATTTACTAACCTGCCCCCTTTTGCTGAACCATTAGGATTTTTTTCTCTATCATAAATAATGTTGTAGTGAACATCTTTGCACACAGCTCATTTCCCCTGTTGAACATATTTCTTTGGGCTTCATTCCCAAGAGTGGGATTACTAGGTTCAAAGGTAAGAACGTTTTATTTTCCTCTTGCCCTTCTGCCGTGTTTATTTCCAAAGAGGTGATATTATTTCACAACAAACAAACAAACCCCCAAACTGATAATGGCAGTTTTGTGTATATATTAAAAAAATACATAAAAAGTAATTTAACATTATCAAGGTTTTGGGTTCATTATGTAAATTACAGATAGGCAAAATCTGTGAGGTCAAACGCACTCCATTTCTTGGGAACCAGAAAAGATTGCCCCTTATGTGTCCCACCTGGTGCCTTAAATAACTTTACCATTTCCCTTAGAAAATTATTCCCATGGAAAATGATTCTCTCAACCTCTTGACCTTTTATTGGTTGCTGTCAGCCTGGGGCAACACTTTGTTTCCAGCTGTTCTCAAAAAGCCCTTCTCTAGCGTTTAACCCCTTGAAGGCCCACAGGGATGGGAGAATCCGGGCATGAGCAGAGAGCCGGGAGAAGAGAGGGGGAAGGGAATCCTTGTACATTTTACAATAGGCCTTCAGGTCAGGGTGAGCTGTGGCATCTTACCAGAACTCAAACATTACATATATGTAGTGGCTGAAAAAAATAGAATATCCTCAACTCGCTCTGTTGTAAATAGCAACAATATGGGAAGCTCTGAGGCCATTTATTTCCCTGCAAGAGGGGCTGTTAGTAAGGAGAAGGTTGACTCACTGAGAGGGAAGCATTTTAGGGTTCAGGTATCTTTACCCCTCAGGCTTCACCTGCCCTGTTCAGAATTGCAGAATTTGTGGCATTTTTAGATGTTGCCTATGACTATTGAAAATGCCTTACTAGATTCATGAAATTCTATATTGGTCAAGATGTTTTGGGCTGGAAGCTGCAGCAAATCCGAGTCAAACTGCTTAAAAGATCACAGGAGTTTTTGTGTCACTGAAAAGTCTAGAGATAGACCTGACACGTTGGCAAAGTTTGATCCCGAAGCTCAGGATGACATCGAAGACTGGATGTTTTCTCTTCTTTTCCCTCTGTTTTCCATGGCATTAACTACAGACCAAAGCTGACTCCCTATGTGGTCTCCACACGGTTGCCAGAAACAAGGAGAGGGGAATTCACACTTCCTCATTGGCATCCAGCAGCAGAGAGGGGCTATTTCTTCTTCCCAACCATAGAACCTGAGTTCCAGACTTCACTGTGATTGGGTAAACTTAGGCCAAATGCTCATTTTTGAACCAACTTAAGATTCGAGGGCGTGAGGGTGTGATCACTGGTGAACCATGGTGTAGACAGACCGGGGCCCACTCACTGGGATCAATCCCACCCAAACTGTGAAGCTTACACCTTGGGGAAGGCAGTTACCAGTGTTCTTTATAATTCCTGTGGTGATGTCCAATAAGAGATTGCCTCACCTTTGCCTGAACTGCTCAAATGGTAAAAATACATCATAAATTGTTCTCTCCCTCCAGAATACAGTCTTGCCTCCCTATCCGTGGGTTCTCCATCTGCTGGGGTTGAAAAATATTTAAAAAAATGATAGCGGTATAACAATAAAAATAATAAAAATAAAAATACAGTATAACAACTTTTTACACAGCACTTATATTATCTTAGGAATTCTATGTAATCTAGAGATGGTGTAAAGTATATGGAAGGTGCTGGGTGTGGTGAGTCACACCTGTAATCCTAGCACTGTGGGAGGCCAAGGCAGGTGGATTGCTTGCGCTCAGGAGTTCTAGACCAGCTTGGGCAAGAGTGATACCCTATCTCTACCAAAAATAGAAGAACTAGCTGGACATGATGGCGGGCACCTGTAGTCTCAGCTACTTGGGAGGCTGAGGCAAGAGGATCACTGGAGCCCAAGAGTTTGAGGTCGCTGTGAGCTGTGATGATGCCATGGCACTCAGGGTGATAGAGTGAGACTCTGTCTAAAAAAAAAAAAAAAAGAGAGAGAGAAAAAGTTTGTGGGAGGATGTTGTAGGTAGGATGTGCAAAGTCACTCGAACACTGCAAATTTAGGTATGGGGGTGTCCTGAACTAATCCCCTGTGGATTCCGAGGGATGACTGTATGTACCCCTGATTCCTAGAAGATACATAAGAAAAGCTGGGTTCTACAAATGAAAATTTTTATGAGACAGAATCTATTGATAAAACAACAGGACTGGGAAACAGCAACATGCAGAACGAGGTTTATTTCAGAAGTGTGGTGAATAACCCTCAGAGCTACAGGGATGGTGTGCAAGGATTCTGCAGCCAGGAAAGGGAGCCTTTCTGGACAGGAGCTGCTCTCATGTTGCTTTGGAAGCCTTTGATTATGCCCAAAGGGAAAGGAGGCCTTGGAGGTCTACAGTGAGAGTCAGGGGCTGGCTTCTCCACTGAGCCTCCTGCCTGCTGGCTCTGTGGTCCTGGAAAATGCCGTCTTTTTCTGTCCTCCCACCCTCGAGTTTCTTCATTTGTTGGGACCCATTAGCTGAGTGAGAGAGTTGGTAGTTGATTTCTGAGGTCTGCTCAAAAGTTCTGCAAACTGGATGCCTCTCCTGAAGAGTTAATTGTTAACTCAAGTTGTAATTGATGGCAGTAGGTGTTACCTCCTCCTGGGTTATTTGCATTTCATAATGTACTCCTAGGAGACCAAAATTCCTAGAAGACCCCCAAAGAATGGTGTGTGTATGTGTGAGAAATGGTTTTGTTTAAAACTCCTTAAATCTGGAATCTGTTCCTACTACATCAAAAGGCAAGGGTTTTCTGAATTACCTGGGATGCCCGCACCCTAGGAGTTTGTACAGTGGGGTGTGAAGGAGCTATTTATTATATTTTATTTAGCTGCATTAGTTCTGCGTGAACTTACTGAGATGTCAGAGCTGAAGTCAGCATGTTGACATTGATCGTCAGGATTCTGGGTGTGGAAAATAATCAGCCAGACCAACCCAGGAAGTTAGATGACACCCTAGTCTCTTCAGTAGTAAGAGGTCACCCCTCTGGCCAGGTTTGGCTTTTCACTTCCCACCCCTTATCCTCACGGCAGTGCTGGACGGGTGCTCACCACCAGGACACAAGCGCCTTCAGGCCCAGGCTTGTCTGGCTGCTTTGCAGCTGGACGGTGGTGGGTGCCCAACACATTGTGCTGAAGTTCGCTATCCTCGTCTCTGTTTCGTGGATAATTGCGACTTGGAGATGTTCACCCAGCTAGAGAGTGGCTAGTTCAGGCAGCTCCTACGCATGTGGGTTGAAAGCCCACAGTGTCCTCTCTCACCTCCCAGGTGGGTGGTCACCGGACAGGCCAAGTTTGCCCTCTGCCGCCGAGTCAGGGGTCTGAGTCAGGGCGTTACCCCACCTCCAGCTTTCACTGGGCAAGCCTGGCTGTCTCAGCTGCATTCTGGTTGGAGGCTTTTAGGGTAGAGTTTGTGAGACTGAAAACAGCCACCTGCCTCTTAAACAGTACCTCCCACCCTGCTCTCTCCAAAGTGAATACATGGTGCTTGTTACTTCAAAGAAAACCACTGACAGTTTGTGTTGGCAATGGTAACATTCATGCTTTAAAGCAAAAATTAGAAGGTTAAAAATAAACGGAACAAAAATTAGGATGTTGGAAAATGCATCTGCCATCATGAGCTTGACAGCTTCCCAAGTCTTAAGGACTTTTCAGATGAGATTGGTAGTGTTATCAACAAATGGGACTTTTACTTTTATTTTTAACTTTTTTTTTTGAGGCAGAGTTTCATTGTGTCACCTTCGGTAGAGTGCCGTGGTGTCACAACTCGCAGAAAACTCCAAATCTTGGGCTTAAGCAACTCTCTTGCTTTAGCCTCCCAAGTAGCTGGGACCACAGGTTCCCCCCACAGCGTCCGGCTATTCCTTTGTTGCAGTTGTCATTAATGTTTAGCAGGCCTGGGCCGGGTTCAAACCCGCCAGCTTTGCTGCATATGATCAATACTGTAACCACTGTGCTACAGGGGCTAAGCCAACGAACGGGACTTTTCGGATACTGTGTAATGAAGCATGTTAACATTTGTATGATTTGTGAAAATGTGAGCTAATGTATCCTAAGTGACCCATGACTGATACTACAAAATTACGCATGGTTAAAAGATCCCGTATAGTGGCCAGTGGGTTTCTATGAGACAGTACATGGTTTTGGATTCCAAACTGCAAATAACATTTAAGAAACCATCATTTATTGAGTTTTAGTGTAATATCAAAGAATATCTAAAATTATCTGCGAAGGCTATTGCGATCCTCTCCCATCTCCCAACTACTTACCTTCATATACTTCAACCAAAATAATACGCTACAAAAGATAGCTATGGAAGTAGATGTGAGAACTCAATTCTTTCATTAGGTCAGACATCAAAAGGATTTGGAAAAATGGGAAACATTGCTTCCTTCCTCACTAAATTGTTTTACAAATGGTAGTTATTTTTCATTAAAAGAAAAAAAAGAAGAAACCACCGAACTCAGGCCTCAAAGAACTTCCACAGCCAAAGTTCCTCAAAAATCAAGAGAAGTAAAAGAAAACATATAACTTCCACACAAGTAGAGAAAGAAAATATGCTAAGACAAATTGCAATCAATGTGAAAGAAGTAAAATAAAGAGAAAAAGTAAAATAGAAAAAAACTACGGAAAGCACAAAAAGAGTGAAATGGATTCAAGCATATCAGCGTTCACAATCAATATAGATAATCTAAACTTTCCAGTTGGGACAGAGATTATTAGAACAGAATAGAAAGAAATAAAACCCAGTTTTTACTCAAAACATAGAGACATATAAAGTTTGGAGACATATGAATAGGGAAAAATTTCTCAGTGAATAGTCTATGAATGCTCATTTGTGGAGCTACAACAATATCAGGCAAACTATGCATTAGGGCAAAAAGGATTTACCAGGGTAAAGGCTGATTCTCATTATATTAAACAGATTGCAATAAAAAATTGTGGAAGAGCTATTCAATAAAATTTAGCATTTAGTCTTGATAAGTATTCTTAGCACATGAGTAGTCAAAGAGAGCTTTCTAAAATCTGATGGAGGCAATTCCTCAAATAATCTACAGAAAACCTCATACTTCATGACAAACCTTGTAAAATTAGAAATAAGACAAGGATTCCTGCTCTACCTGCATCTTTTAAATTTTGTACTGTAATCCCAAAGTCACAAATTAAGTACAAATAAAGAAATATTAAGATTATTGTCATTATTTGGACATGAATATCTACACAAAAAAACCCCCAAAATCTATAGACAAATTTTAAAAGTGTTGGTAATTTATGTTGATATAAAATGAATACATAAAATGAAATTGCATTTCTGTGCAACCATGAGAATAGGGGATGTAAAAGAAAGATATAACTTAAATTAACAAATATCAGCACCTTGGAGATAAATCTCAAAACAAGTGTCTGAGACTTTTATACGTAAAATATGTTCGCCTGTATTTAGGTCTTTAAAAAGGCTTTGGTAAATGAAAAGGCATACAATGTTTGCAGATATAATGTCTGAATATCGTTAATGTTCTCCAAATTGATTTATAAATTTTTTTTTTTTTAGAAAATATTGAAATCATAGCTGTACATTAGTGCAATCATGGGGTACAATGTGCTGGCTTCGTATACAATCTGAAATATTTTCATCCAACTGTTCGACATAACCTTCATGGGATTTTCTTGGTTATTGTATGAAAACATATGTATTCTGCATTTAGTAAGTTTTTTATCACTCTTTTGATAAACCAAAGAGCTCTCATAGTCA
>CAUYRH010095879.1:0-171794 GCA_963574655.1 Perodicticus potto | reverse complement strand
TTCCATTCTTGAGATACTTTACTAAGAAAAATATGTTCCAGCTCCATCCATGTAATCATGAAAGAGGTAAAGTCTCCATCTTTCTTTAAGGCTGCATAATATTCCATGGTGTACATATACCACAATTTATTAATCCATTCTTGGGTTGATGGGCACTTGGGCTTCTTCCATGACTTAGCAATTATGAATTGGGCTGCAATAAACATTCTGGTACATATGTCTTTATTATGTGATTTTTGGAATGTAAGGCCTGGCAGTTTGCTGCCCCCATCTGACTTTAGAATACTCAATTTGTTCTCCGAGCAACTGGGCCCTGGTGAAATCCACCTTCAATAGCCCCCTGCCTCGCTCCCCTGTCCTGGCTCTTTCTCCCCCAGGAGCGCAGCGCGAACCCCACTCTGGCCTCCACAGGGCAGCCTGACGAGTAGGGATGGAGGGGGTTTAAGGGCTGCGCTGACCTGGCCGTGAGACCCAGAGCCCCCGAGGAGAAAGAAAGGATGTTGGGGAAGGTTGTGATGAAGCAACTCTGATGTCACAGAGGAAAGAAAGAAGAGAGAAGCCTTAGCTTCTCAGCACTAGAGGCAGGAAGAGAAAGACTCACCAGGGGGTTTGGCAAAGCTTAAGGGGCAGGGGGCCGGGGGCCAGGCTGCTGCCCAGTGCTCAGTTTAAAGCTCTGCGGTTGCTGCCTTGAGAGATTATGAACAAGGCATTCTCCATGAAGCGACATTTTGGTCAATGGGGCCTACAGGATTGTAATCCTATAAGATTACAATACTGTATTTTCACTATACCTTTTCTACGTGTAGATATGTTTAGATACACAAATACCATTGTGTTACAAGGGCCAACAGTGTTCAGCACACAACGTGCGGCGCAGGTGTGCAGCCGGGAGCCATGGCGAGGCCGTGCAGCCCAGGTGAGTAGAGGGTTGTTCCAGCCAGGTTTGTGTAGCAAACTCCCTGGGGTTTGCACAACCACGAAATCACCTGGTGATACATTTCTAAAAATGCATCCCTGTCATTAAGCAACAGGTGACTACACATGTTGTGCGAAAGTCCTTACATTTTCATTTTTTGTCATGCAGCTGTAAGTCACACAGCAGAGACCCTCATGAATGGAGTCTTGCACACAGGTAGGGCCTCTCTTCAGCAGTGACTTTTTAGCAGGGCCAATTTTTTTTTTGAGACAGAGTTTCACTATGTCGCCCTTGGTAGAGTGCTGCGGCATCACAGCTCACAGCAATCTCAAACTCTAGGGCTTAAGCGATTCTCTTGCCTCAGCCTCCCTAGTAGCTGGGACTACAGGCGTCCACCGCAGAGCCCGGCTATTTTTTGTTGCAGATGTCATTGTTGTTTAGCTGGCCCAAGCCGGGTTCGAATCCCCCAGCCTTGGTGTATGTTGCTGGGGCCATAACCACTGTTCTAAGGGCACCGAGCCAAAGAGGCCAATTATTATTTTATTACCAATGAACTGCTTTTCACTAAGTGTCTATTCCGTTCTGGGGATGGTGCTGGTCACTTTTTGGACTGTATCCAATTCTCCTTTCCAGTAAGTTACCCAAGCAGACATTGATTTCCCCCACCTGGAGAGGAAGGGTCAAGCCAGTGTGGGGTTTTGGAACCAGCTCAATCCCTCGGCTCACAGCAGTGGGTCTGCCCCTCATGCAAGGTGGGGCACCTGCTCAGGCCCTGGGTTCTCACCTGAGGTCTCTGGAACGAACCCAGCTGCTCTGCTTGGAGGTCAAAGACAGGCTGGTAGCCTCAGCAGCTGTGGGGAGGGGTTCCAGGGTGAGGCCAGCTAACCATGCTACCCCCAGCAAAGGGGAATGCCGTGGGTTTCATCCCTTACCGCTGGCAATTCCTGCTAAAGGAGCTGCTGCTTGTCTCCAGCCATACCGCCCTGAACATGCCCAACCTCAACCCAATCTCGCAGCTAAGCAGGTCGTGCTTGGATGAGGGAAGCTGCTGCCGGCCCCCTGCTCTGTCTGGTCCCACCCCAGACATCCATCCCCACAAGAAGTCACAGGGAACACCAGAGGCCTGGACTGGGGTCTCTCATCCTCAGCTAAGTGTCCAGTTCATCTAAACCAGGCCTCGGAGTTGGAGTATTCTCAGCCACTGTTGGAGTATTCTGCGAAAATATATTTTATGGCAAACTCTTGCTTCCTTCTGTTTTATGTATGACATTTCCCTTAAAGGGGGAAAAAAAAGTTGGAATAAATAGTATCATTATTCTTTTCTTGCTTTTATTTTCTACTCCAGATCCATCTATCATCAGAAAACAGTTTACTTTACACCTCTCAGGCTGAGTTCCACCTCTCAGGCTGTTCCACTGGTCAGGGGACAGCGGTGACCTCTGGACGCCCTACTGTGAGGGGCCTGGAAGATGTGAGGAGGAGAGACTGTCACCCCTGAGGGTGCAGAGCAGCCCACGGCTGTGTTTGTGCTGTGTGTGCGATGGCGAGATGTTTAAGGCTGGCAGATGGGAATCTCTGTCCCTCCCTCTCCTCGCCGTGGGTGGGGTGAGGTCACCCAGTTGGGCGAAAATGTCACGGAAGTTCTGCATTTGTGGGCTGCAGATCTCATCTGTGACGTGAGGGGCAGGGAGCCCATATGGTGGCAGCTAGCACAAATGTGCTTTAGATTGAGACTTTTCAGCCTAAAGAGTATGGGGTCCCATGGGGCCAGAGACAAAAGGGCCTGGGCTGGGGACTGTGTGTTATCAGATTTCAATCTTCTCATTGCTCTATATAAAAAGGACTTCAGATAATGTAAGCTGAGGTGGCTGCTGTAGACCCCAAAGGTACAGAAGGGTGTCAGAAAATGGATTGACTATAAATACTTTGCTTCCACCCTCTCAGATACCCACCATTGAAAGGTTAAGTATTACACGGTTGGATTTCTGGGTGGACACTGAGCTAAGCAATCTGAACTTGATTCTTCATTTGAACTTAGATGAACTTCACAATTTGGGGGGCTACACTGCAGACAACTCAGATCAAGGACATTTCAGTCCTGACAACCAGAAACCACACTGTCTTCACGCTATCCCCTTGTACAGAAGGTCTGGGCTCTTGGCGAGCAGGGGCACACCAATCCAAACTTTATTTTGTAACTGATGGAGAGTTTTGGAAGCAGAATCACCAGGCCAGATCTATGTTTTCAGAAAGCTCGTTTTGGGTGAGTGTGTGAGGTGGGTGCCCAGGGAGAAACAGGCCTCATGGAGGACACCAGTGAGGAGCCCATTGGAGTGACTCAGCTGGGAGGTGATGACAAAGGCCTGAAATCCTGCAGCAGCATGAGGGACGGAGCTGTCAGGGCTGATGATGGGCCTGGGTGCTGTCATGGTCTTGTCGTGTAGAGAACCCAGGAGTGTCTAATCCTGCTTCAGCCTGGCCACCTGCCTACCCTCAGTGCTGCTCTGGAAATAACCAGGGGACAGAGGCAGAGTGAGGAAGAGAAAACACTACTTTGGTGAGTGAATTCCATGCTCCAAGGGTTGCCTTCCAAGCATAGGGAAAGCAATTCACACGGCACCCTGGCCTCTCTCCGTCCTTGGAAGGGAGTCTGTGCCCTCCCCCTTCAGGGGAGACAACCCCAGTCTGTGGGTCCATGCTTCCCGTCTTATAAGAGTGGCATATGCAGCCTTCCAGCCCTCAGGATGCCCTGGTCCAGAGCTGACTGTAGGAGAGCACCAGGCTGTCCCCAGTATAAGCCACATTCTCTAATACCAGGCTTTATGTGTAACACAGGCAACAATTAACATCCATATGCCTTATTCCTGTTCTTGCCTCTCTTTTCTTTTTCTTTTTTTTTTTTTTAGACAGAGCCTCAAGCTGTCACCCTGGATAGAGTGCCGTGGCATCACAGCTCACAGCAACCTCCAACTCCTGGGCTCAAGCAAGTCTCCTGCCTCCACCTCCCAAGTAGCTGGGACTACAGGCGCCCGCCACAACGCCTGGCCATTTTTTGGTTGCAGCTGTCATTGTTGTTTGGCGGGTCCGGGCTGGATTCGAACCCGCCAGCTCAGGTGTACGTGGCTGGCGCCTTAGCCCGTTGAGCCACAGGCGCCGAGCCATGATTGCTGTCTTTTATGCCACTGTATTCTGTGTTCCCATTCAAAGCCCTCCTCCCATTCCCATGGCTTCCATCCCTTCTAAAGTAAAATCCAAATTCCTTCCTGTGGTCCCACTCCCTCCCTCATCCCCTCAGACCAGCTCTCATCTTTGCTTTGCTATTCCTTAAACAAGCCAAGCTGGTTCCTGCCCCAGGGCCTTTGCATTTGCTAGTTGTTATCTCTACCTGGAATGCCTGACCTAGATGTTCTCATAACTGGCTCCTTTTCCAATCTTGACAAGGTCTTCCGACCACTGCCTAAAATACCTTACCTGAAGTAGTATATACTCACTTGTCACTTATTTATTGTTTCTCCACAGAGACAGAGTGCTCCATGAAGGCCTAGTGGAAGTGGGGTGTCCACAATGCTCAATGCATTGATTGGCTCATAGACATTTGTTGAATGAATGCATTAGTATTTCCTAAAGTAACTCTCAGAGATGGCTATCACCCAAAAGGCTGAACAGCTCAAGGTCATCCTGTAGGACGGGTGGCAATGTGGGAATGGAACCTGCCCCATATGGCTGCCCCAGAAACTCTGAGGGCTCCAGGCCTCTGCTGTCTCTAGGCCTGGGCAGCCATTGCACTCCACCTGGCTAGTTCCACCATATATGTGGGAGCTCCCCTCTTGAGCCTGGCCTTGTCTGGCAGAAATATCATGTACCAACGTTAAGTCATTGGAAATTTTCTGGCAGCCACATTAAACAAGGTAAAAACAAACAGGTAAAATTAATTGTAATCATAACATTTATTTAACTCCATATATCCAAAATGTTATTTCAACCTGTAATTAATATAAAAATTCCTAATAAGAAATTTCACATTCTTTACCCTTGTACTCAATCTTCTAAAGCTGGTCTGTGTTCCACACAGCCATATTTCACAGGCTTGCTGGCCACATAGGGCCCGTGCTCCTGGACTGCACAGCCCAGCCTCCAAACATCCCTTAACACAGGTCTCTGTTCACAAAATATTCACAAAATTTCTGTGGCTCCTGTGCTACTTTAAGCTTCATTTCTGTTTATGCATTTAAAAGAGAAAATACAAATATTTAATAGGGAGTTAACACCGAGAAATGCTTCCCACCCTGCCAGCCCTGCCAGCCGGCTTATCTCCTACTCTGGGGAGTCTGAACTGGAAAGGCCTGATCCCCAGCCACTGGGGGCCTAGGACAGCCTGAGATAATGACTTAATTAACGCCTGTACTGGGCACTTTTGATCTTCAAGGGCCCTAGCCACAGGGCTGAGGCCGTTTATGGATTAATTGCCTAGAACGAAGAAAGCCTTGCCCAGAGATAAAGGGAATCGTGGTGTTTCATCATTACAAATTGTTCTGAAATCAGCTCTGGCACTGAGGCAGAGGCCTGGATTTGGGTGCTTAGTTGACTCCCACTTGCTCATCCCAGGGATGGGCAGCTGGCCAGTAGCACCCTTGCTGGGGGTATCACAGCCTCTGGGGGTGTGTGTTGCTACTGCTTTTCCGCGGGGGGGGGGGGGGGAGGCTTACTGACTTTGGAGACTGGTGTGGTTACCTGCCTCCTGTCCTCTGGTTTCTCCATGCGGGAACCTAAAGGATCTGGGGAAGTGTATGGACAAATCACACCAGCAAGGCCAAGGTCAAGGAATGGAGAGCAGAGGGAACTTGGATGCTCCCTCCCCTTTTCTCCCCTACACCTTCAGACTTGGTGTCTTATTGCCAGGTGGCCACATCATCCTTCATAATCCTGCCTACAGACCCACTGTATAAATGCCTGAACAATTCAGATTTTGTGTGTTTACAGAGATTACACAGAGGAACCCAAGGGACCACGATTCCACTGCCTGGGCTCTGGGCAAATGGCTTCACTTTCTCCTCATTAAATGGGAGGCGGTACAGATCTTCATCTAGAGCTTAGCTGGGCACAATCCCAGAGCTCAGTACATGTAGTCAATTACTACTACTAATAAATAACAATGACAGCTAACATGAGCATCTGCTGGTGCCAAGCCCAGCACAGGTAGTGGCTGTGCAGCAGTGAGTGGGAAGGGATGAGGATGAGGGTGACATGCCAAGGGCTGGGCTCCCAAGTCCGGCTGCCACCCACTCTACCCAAGGCCCCTCCTCCCCAGCCTTTCCTTGGGTGTCTGGGCTCTTGGCGGTGGCAGGAGAGAAGAGGAAAGTAGAAGACATAGTCCGGTCACCCCAACTGTATGATAGCCTCTCTCTCCCAGCCTATTTGGAGCACTTGACTCAGCTTAATTACTGACCGGACAGCGGGCACGTCGGGGCGCGCCACTGGGGGACGCCTGGGATTGGCCGGAAGTACTGGCTCCGGGGGCGACCGGACATCCCCGGGCCGCAAGGTGCGCTTTCACCTCCCACCGGTAGCACCTCCCTCCCACCCCTCAGCGCCCCCTTCGTCCGCCAGGGGCCCATTGGCTAGTGATCTTGGGGCGCCCACAGCCTCCCGGACATGTCCCCGTAGCATAGGGTGGAATTGTTTCGGGGCGCATTTATCTGCCTTACGCAACCAGGAGTCGGTCCCGGGGTGAGCTCCTGTGTCTCCCGGGCCTGGGCGGGGATGCCCCGCGGAGCCTGGAACGCCGCGCCCACGCGCTAGGGCAGCGGCTGCCCACGCCTCCTCCGACACCAAAGTATATTTAGCCTCATTATCAAATGTTTGCAGTGAACCGTGTGAACCGCCTAATAGCGGCTGGAAGTGAAACTCGATTCCGGGCCAGAAAGGAGCATGTGACCACTGCCCTCAGCCGCAGGGCGGGCGGGGCAGGTGCTGCGGCCTCCGCGCGCACAACTCTGAGGGCCTGGCCTCTCCTCGCACCACCTCCACTTGGCGGAGTCCCCGAAACCCACCTCCTCACTAAGTCACCTTCTCCAGGGGCTGAAATGAGGAGATGACTGGCGTCTAGACAGGCCGGGTTAATAGAGGAATGAAGGTCCAGAGAAAGATCCACACAGGCGTGGGT
The DNA here is from genome assembly GCA_963574655.1 of Perodicticus potto. Lineage (NCBI taxonomy): Eukaryota > Metazoa > Chordata > Mammalia > Primates > Lorisidae > Perodicticus > Perodicticus potto. Next base: position 164,715 of record CAUYRH010095879.1, on the reverse strand, counting down.
TCTCATCCAAGCGGGTGACCTGTTAGTTAAGCAGGTTTCACGGCCTCCGTGTCCAGTCCTTGGAGAAAACCTCTAGGGATCCAAGTCTTCCTGTTTCTTTCCAGGATCCCAGGGAGGGTGGGGTGGGCAGGGCAGGGGTAGTTGTCTCACCCTGGGAGGACTTTGGGTCTCTAGAGCTCGCCGTGCCCCGCGTCTCCCCGAAAGGCGGCTGTCGCGCGGCTGCACAAGTTTTTGCCTCCCTCGCGCGGCCGCTGTTGTTGTGGTCGTCATGACGACGGATCGCGGCTTTATTTTTAATAGCGGCCAGTGATTAAAGAGATGCCTGCGCTGCTTTCGCTGAAGCTCTGGCGTCCAAGGGGTGATGCACCCAGACAGAGCCCCATTCCCCGCCTCCTTCCTGTCCGAGACTCGTGTGGAAGGCACCTTCTTCCGCGTCCTTAGATCTTCCCTCCTGTCACTCAACTATCGCCGGTTGCACTGTAGCGCCAGGCTAGGAGGAACGCGGAGGGAAGAACGTCCACTAGGCCCTCAGAGGCGGCGGGGACCCCCACGAACCCGCGAGCCTGGATGTGGGAGTTGAGGCCTGGAGGGCCAGGTACCCCACCTGAAATACTACCGTGATTTTCCCTCCGAAGTCCACACTCACTGTCACATCGAGTCCTCCATCCTAACCCTAAAGAGATTGTCCTTGGGCCCTTCTGCCCTCGAGAAGTCTGAGGCTCAGCTGGACATGATGTGCACAACACCCAGGAAAAGTAGGTGAGGAATCGGACCTGGGTCCAGCCTGGGTTCTGGCCTTGGCTGTTCCGCTGCCTTCCAGAAACAATCCAGCGAGTCTCCCTCTCCAAAACAAGAGAAGGTTCTATTGGGCGGACAGGGCCTGGTTTTCGGGTGCTTCTCAGTGTTTCCAAGTTTCCCTTGTTCTGTCTCAGGTCGTCTTCCTGACCACCGGAGAGTGCTCCTGACTGCGGGGGGCGCCCGGCGGGGCTGGGGCCCGGGAGAGGGAGGGACGTGGGGAAGGGGCCGCAGGTGTGTGGTGTAGAAGGGCTTGGGTGGATGGGAACCCACTAAGGGCTGCAGGCGAGGCCCCGCCCTCCAGGAATTTGGGGCAAGGCGAGCGCCCCTAAGCACACTCCCGACTCGGCCTTTGAAATGCTGGAGCCGGCGGAGCAGGGGATGAAAGACCGCCTGCGGGGCGAGCCTTTACCGCCTTTGTCCGGCGGGAGGGCAGCAGCGGCGGGGGCGGCGGCTTAATCCACAGGATGGGGGCGGGTGATGGCTGGAGCCGGCAGAATTCTCCCCCGCCGCCCACGCACCCACGCATGCGTCTCGTAGGCTTCAGGGGCCTAGTCGGTCTAGTTTTGGGGTCCGCATGGCCCACCACACCGGTTGCAGGGCATGTGGAGAAAGCACTCTGTCGCGCATATGGACCCGCAGTCGGGGTCCCATCCCACTTGGTCTAGGCAGGCGGAAGCCAACCGTGCGGGCGCACTGCCCTTTCGCGGCGTGGGAGCTGTCTAGCCGGGCTCAGACCTTGGCCTCTGCGCGCACGGCTCCCCCGCATCCACTCTGCTCTAAGCCTTCGCCGGAGGTGGCGCTCTGTGTACCCCGCGGATTCAGACGCGGGAAGCTCCGAACTCGGGGGTTCCTCACGTGCGGCTTCTTTTTCCTCGTTCCCTTCCACCCCTTTGAGGTCCAGGCTTAAGCCTCGGGACGACCACCCTGGAGGAAGTGCAGGCTTGGGAGGCTCGGGGTCCCAGGGTGGGGGTTAGGCAGACAGTAGCCCTTTCCCTGGACCTAGGATCCCTCGCCTGTCGAAATGTGGGTGGAGGCTCCTCATTCAGATGCCCCAGGATTCGGATCTTGGGCGGTAGCCGCCAGGTGAGTGCCCCAGACGCGCCCCTAAACCAGCCCCACCTCTCTCGAATGACTGACTTCCCCTCCTTTTATGGAGAGGGGAAAGTAGGGGCCTTGGATCCAAACGTAGGAAGGCAATCGCCGGGGCGGGGGTTGGGGGCCGGCTCTCTGGCCCTTTTTGGCGCAGCAGCTCTCGGCGCTGCCCTCTGCAGCCGCTGGGGCCCGAAAGAAACGAGCCGGCGACGGCGGCGCTTCTGCGGCGGCCTCCTCCCCTCCCCTCCCGGTGCCGCAGGATTGCAGCTGGCACTGGAGGGTGGGCAAGCTCGAGGGAGGGGCGCGCGGGGAGCCCCGGCGCCTGTGCTCAGAGCCCGGCGCGGGGCTTTGATGGATTTAGCTGCCTGCCTGAGCGCGCGTGTGCTCTCTGTGGCGGTGGTGGCGTCTGGGCCCTGCCCGGCCGGCGCGACCCTAGAGCGCTTCCGAGGTTCGGGTCCTGGGCCCGGAATCCGGGGGAGGCGGGGGGAGGGGCGGGGGAGGGGCGCGGCAGCCGCGCTATAACCCTCTCCCCGAGGCCGGCCGACTCCACACGCGCGCCCCGCGGAACCCACACAACTCCAGCAAGCTCGGCCTGTCTGCTGTCCTCCTCTTTACTGGCAGCAGCTGCGGCAGCGCCGCCGGCTCGGCCCTGCGCCCGCCCTCAGGCTCGCGCGGGCGGTGCGGCGAGGCCCCAGGCGGGCAGCAGCTGCCAGGCGGCGCGGCCCCGGGCGCTGCCGGGCCCGGGCTGGTGGAGGGCGGAGCACGGCGCTGGAGCCGAGGGCGCGCCGTGGAGGGGCGCACGCAGGCCTCCGAGCCTCTCAGGGCTGGGCCGCACTGTGCCTGGCCAGGCGGCTGCTGCGAGAGGAGACCGAAGGCGAGCGCGGGCCCGGTGGTGGGTGCGCAGGGCCGCCTGCAGCCTGCAGCTCGCAGGGAGATCGCAAGCCCGCAGCAGAGGCCGGGCCGGGCGTCCAGACAGGTGATCGGTAGTGCGGCGGCTGCGGCTCCAACAGCTCCAGCCTTGCTCTGGAGTCCCTCTTGGGGCCGATGCCCGCAAATATGCAGAATTATCGGCCGAGGCGCTCCTAAAGCCAGCGCTGGGGAGCGAGCGCGGCGGCGGCCAGCACCGAGAACGCACCAAGGAAGAAGCCCAACCCCCGCCCTCCGCCCCTTCCGTCCCCACCCTCTACCCGGCGGCCCGGGAGGCTCCCGGCGCTTGCGGGCGCGCACTCCCTGTTTCTCCTCCTCCTCGCTGGCGCTGTCTGCCTCTCTCCGCACTCACGCTCACGCCGGGCGCGCTCCGCCGGCTCCCTGTTCCCCGCGCCACCCTCCGGGCCCCGTTCCCTGAGGGATGGTACTGAATTTCGCCGCCACAGGAGCCCGGCTGGAGCGCCCGCCCCGCGGCCTCGCCTCCCCACCGAGCCGCCCGCGCCTCGGGACGCGATGAGGACCTGGGCTTGCTTGCTGCTCCTCGGCTGCGGTTACCTCGCCCATGTCCTGGCCGAGGTTGGTGCCGCCCCCGCGCCCAGTCCCCTCTCCGATTCCCTCGGCTCACGCCTTCCGTGGCCGCCCGCTGGCTGGGGTTCCCTGAGATGTGCAGAGAGCATTTAAATTTTTCTGGTAGGGTGGTCGATTTTTAAAATTTCTGAAGTAGGTTCTATTTTCTGCCATGCCTAAGTGTGTCTGGTGAGTTTCCAGTATGTTGCGTCGCTCTGCCTTGGAGGGGATGAGGATCGGTGAGGTGGACGAGTGGGGAGAAACTTCGTGGGGCGCGGACGCCTTTCCGGGAGGGGTAGCTGGGGCGCGGCGGGTAATGCAGTAGCGGGGAAGGGGGTGTGTATGAGCTGGCGGAGCCCGGGGAGGGGAGGAGAGCAACCGGCAAACAGGTAGAGATGGCTGCGACGGAAGCCTCGGCCGGGAACGGTGGGCAGTGCCGATCCGCAGCCCCCGGGTTCTTGGTCCCCAAGCTTGGCCGCCCGGGGCCTGCTTACAGGTGGCTGAGCTGGGGCCGGGCCAGGCGCCAGCGCCCTCCCACCTTGCCGTCCCCCCCGCCCCTCAATCCCGAGTCCCCGGGAGCAATGCTGTGATGAATGAGTTTCTGCAGCCCCCGTCGTGGGAACTTGGTGCTAGAGGCTCCCCCAGCGACCCCCGACTCCCTTTAAAAATCCGGAGGTCCAGAGGAGAGTGAGGGGCCAGAGGTGAGGGTGGTGGTGGGGGGCGCAGAGGGTTGATATTAACCCTCGCTTTCCCTGGTAGCCTTTTCCAGCTGCGGCTGGGTTCGGGTGTCTCAGTCGGCGCTAGGGCCGCGGTTGGGCCGAGCCTGGGGTGGGGCGAGTGTGTGAGAGTGTGTGTGTGTATGTGTGTGTGTGTCTGCGCGCGCGTGTTTGTGAGACGTAGAGAACCTCTTCTCCGCGGGTTCACTCGGGATTCCGGGGCGTGAAATTTAAGCCTCTGGCTAGATTAAAGTGTTAGGGCTGCTAGGACTTTCGTCGTCGATCCGTGACGCATTTCAACTTGGTCTTTCAAGATGTTGATCTGACTATTAAATCAGAAATTCCCCGGCCCCCTCACCGCCCCCAGACCTTCTGTAACTGACACCCGGGCTGAGGGGCCAGAGTGCGGGGGCTTTTGTTTGAAAATTTAAAGGTGAGGGGGGACTTTAATTTTGCAAAAGGCAGACATGGATGAGTCGGAGAATTTGGGGTCCGCGTGGGCCGGTGTGGGGGCTGCGGCTAGCGCTTCCGGGGCCGCCTCGGCCCGGGGAAGAGGAACATTCGGCGGCCCGGGGTGTGAGCCGGTGGGGCCGGGGCCGCGGGTGCTGACCGTGTGGCCTCTGCTTGCAGGAGGCCGAGATCCCCCGCGAGGTGATTGAGAGGCTGGCGCACAGTCAGATCCACAGCATCCGGGACCTCCAGCGACTCCTGGAGATAGACTCCGTAGGTAAATCGCGCCCCTTCTCCTAGCGTGCGGGGAGGGCGCGGGCGGGCGGGGAGTCTGCGCCCCGCGCCGCCTCCTGCGCTGGAGCCAGGCCCGGGCGCAGCGCAGGAGCGCACCGAAAGGTCAGAATCCAATCCTCGGCCATAAACGCCCAGGCGGATGAGTCAGGAGTTTCTCTTCCAATCGCCACTTTCTCTCTCAGCAGCGGCCGAGGGCTGCTCGCTCGCCCAGGGATTGTTTTCGCATTTAAGGAAAATGCCGCGTGTGTCACTGAAAGTTCAGCCGCATAGAGGGCGCCGGCGCCCCAGCCAGGTGTGCCGGCCTCGCGTCTGCCCAGGGGCCCGAGGAGCTGCGGGAGCCGGCCCAGGCCCTGGGCGCAGAGCCCTGGCTGGAGAGCGGGACGGCAGTCCGCGAAGGAGGCCCCAGGGGCAGGAGCGGCTCCTGATCCACCGGCCTCCCAAGGGAAGAGCCTCCCGTTGGCCAGGCCTTTGTGATGGGGAGCCGGTGCCTTGTTGCCCCAGGGATGACAGTCCGTCTTCTTTCTCCCTTCACGACTCAGTAAAAAGGCACGACTTGCGCACATCTGCTGGTTGGGGTCTATTTTGGGGCGAGCCTGGCCACTTCAGGGAACAGTTTATTTGTAAGCGAGAGTATCAAAGTGGGTGTCAGCTGCAGAGTTGGACTAGACTCGAGTCAGCAAGAGTTAAAGAGATTTCTCACTGGCCAGGGACCTAGGTTGACTGTGGGTGGGGAGAGTGGCGGTGGGCTTGGGTGGCTTCCCACGGGTCTCTTCTCTACAAGTGCTGGAGAGCGCCCCTTCCTAGAAGCTGAGTCCTTGTTCCCATCTTTGTGGTGCCCTTTTCAAAATTAACACTTGGCCCCAGGGACTTCAACATGGGAGTTAACTAGGGAAGTACTCATGTGGGAAACCTTGTCCTTGGCTTTAAAAAAGGCCTAAGATGAACTTGTTGAAAAGAGTAACTGAAGACAGTAGAATTGGAAGAATTTTGAGTGAAATGAAGGTTTTTCTCTCCCTGCAAACTACTCTGAAAACGGGGGGTGGGGTGGTGGTGGTGGGGGGTGGTGGTAATGGTGGAATTAAGTAAAATCACATGGTCTAGTCATTTGGAAATTTGTACCTAATTATGGTGGTGAAGAGGCCTGAACTATTTTCGTTTCATGCCAAAACCATTTTCTAACGGCGGATGGTTTCTGTAGTTTCTTGACCCAGGAAATCCTCTGACTGATACTTATCTAGACTGGGTAGAATTTCACTTGAAGATCAGAGTTGGCCTGGGGGGATTTCGATCTGGTCCCTGGAATAGTAATCCTGGGGAGAAGGGCTTGGCTTTGAGCCGCTGGGGAAAACACTAGCCTGCATTCCTGGTCCTCTGGATGTGGAAGTGGAGGGCTGCCTCTCAGAAGGTTCCAGGACTTTTTGTCTGGCTTGAGAAGTGTGGGCTGTGGAGAGCTGGGCCTCCTTGTGGGATGGGCTTTGGATGCTATAGGGAAATGGGCCATTCACTTGCTGGGAGCACCATTCTTATTCTAGTCTCTGCAATCCCACCCCTCCCCCACCCCCACCCCTACCCCTTTAGCTTTGCCACTGTATGGCATTATGTGGCTGCATTCCTGACCTACCTCCCCCCATGCCCCACCCCCCCAGCCTCTTTGGGTGGGTCCAAACAGAAAAAGGTGGGATACAGCAGCCTGTCCTGGCTGGTTTCAAATTGCCCCCTATAAAAGTGTCTCCAGAGCTCTTCTGCTTCCTGCCCCAGGGAATGCAGAAAGTGGGTATCCCAGTCTTTTGGATACCTGTCCAAAACTTTGCCTGGGAAACTCTGGGTGGGGGAGCAAAGTGGGGAGGCCTTGCCTCTTGAGGTACCTTTTGTGACTTGAACTCCTTCCTAACTATGGAAACAGAACTGGTGGAGTCCAGCCTCTGGCCTGGTGGTATAGAGCCATGTGGCCGGTTTTCTGAGAGTAGGCTACCCGGTGTTGAGTTCCTTTGGTCCACCTTATGACTCCAAGCAGTAGGCCCTTTCAGACTGACATTCTTGCTGCTAGGTCGATGGACCGTAGTGCTGCAGAAGGCAGAAAAGAGGCTTAGAGGTATGCAGGTGAGCCACTACCCTGACCGATGGGGCCCCGCTTTGATTGTGTAGCTTCTCTTAGTATGCAGCCTGTATGGCCGTTTTACAGATGGGGAGACTGAGCAAGGCATTTCCTCCCAGCTTGTGGCTCTTTGCCTGTGGTGCCTGAGCTGGTGGGACTGTTGTCCATCAAGTGTCATCAAGCACTAGGCATCTGGAGGGTGTGTGCAGAGTGAGGGACAGTTGATTTTTCTCTGTGATGGTATAGTGACCAGCAGCCTATCCCGCCCATGTTAGATGGTAGTGGCAAAGGTCTTTGTTCTCTGAAGTAGCTGCTGGTGCCATGGAGTAACTAATACCTAAATATTCTCATTATTAACCATTAACTCTCCCCAGGATGATGGGTGGAGGACGTGTGCACAGAAGGCAGAGGGAAAGCCTGAGAACAGATTTCGGGAATGTTTGTGCCTGTTGCCTGGACCCGGGCTACACCAGCTTCCTGATCCTTCTCAGCCAGCATAGATCAAAATGGCTGCTTCTCCTGTAAACATGGGTCAGCACCTGGCTTATGGCCACCCAACTTGATCTTGGGCAAAGGGTGGGCTCGTCTAATAGGAGCTGTTCACACTCTGTCTCTCATCTGGGAAGAAATTTGCTGACACAGACTTCAGCAGGGTTGAAGAACTGGCAGGGCTGTTGTCTTCTCTTTTAAGTAGGGGCAAGAGACTAGGGCTGGGGGTGGCGTCTGAGCATGTCCAGCTGCTTTCCTTGTCTTGTTGCTAGGTTTTTCTGGGCCTCAGTTTCCTCAGATGTGAAAAGGTGATAGCACTTGCTGTGCACATGTAAAGATTCAGTCATCAGTGAAGTGGTTCATGCAGGCGTGGTGGTGGTAAGGATGTGAAGTGTGGCAGCTGATGTTGGTGTGAAATTTCCTTCATGATGCCAAGAGTGGACCAGTTGCTCTTTGGTTTGGCTGTGTCAAGATGGCCACCACCAAGACATGACTCAGATGTGTTACTTTTTTGTGAAAAAATGGTTCTTGTAACAGTTGGTTGATGGGAAATTCTTATTGCATGAGTAGTTCTGTTCTGATTTTTATTTTGGGTCTCAAAAAAAAAATTAGTGGCATTGGAAGATTGAGTCATTTTAAGTAAAAAGTTGGGCTTAGCTGAGATGTGGTCTTTGCCATATGTGAGGTTTTTGGTTTACATGTGCAGGCTTCAGGGTGGAGGAAGCTGAAGGTCCTCCCCTTGGTTTGTGGACCATCACTGACACCTCACTGGTCTTGCAGGAAGTGACCTTGGTTCCTCCTGCATCAGGCAGGGGGCTTCTGATCTGGGCTAGTGGCGAGGACATCACAGAGCTTCCCAGGAAAAGATAGGGAGGTCTTGGTGTATCTGGAGAGTTCCTGGCAGTTGGGGCCACCTTTTAGGGACTTGTTTGCCCTGGCTATATGTTGGGGAAGCAGGATGGAGGGAGATGAGAAGAGATGGACCCCGGCCCTACCAGCTGTGTCCACAGAGCCCAGGCAGGGAGGCCAGGTATGATGTACTTTATCTAGGTATGGGCAGTATCAGTGGGCTGGGCTGGTTTATGTGGCAGGCGGCAGGACCGTGTCCCCCACTCCCTGTCCACTGTAGTCCTCGTTCCCTTGAAGTGGGGTGGTCTGTATGCTGGGGGCCTTGGGGGCTCTGTCCTGATAAGGCTGTAGGCTAATGCTTTATGGCTAGGGGCCTTCTTCCCACCTGCACCTCCCTGCCTGTCATGGACACAGACCCTGGGCTACTCACACCTTTCCCTCTTCTGGGAGAATTTTTTTTCCTCCCTTGGCTAGGCCCTGGATCCGTCTTGGTGAGCGCTCCTCGAAAGGCCTCTGGCTCTCAGAGGACACTCATTTCATGAATAAGTGAAGTTTGGCTTACAGCTCAGCCTGGCTCTTCTGACACTCTTCAAGGCTTGGCTTAGTGGGAGACAGGCAGAGAAGATGTGCACACAAGTCTCAGCAGGCTTGTCCTGTGGTCCCAGAAAGGGTGTGGCCCAGTAGCCTTGAGCCCCCCTGGAGGTGGGCCAAGCTGGGGGCCCATGGGCCAGCTAGTTCTGGCATGGATAGACCAGGGCCTTCTAGCCCCCTTGGCCTCACCTGGCTTCCTGGAAGGAGGTGCCATAGTGGAGGCTCCCAGAGAGGTCTCAGCTGTGTCACAGGACCCAGCATGGGGACCTCCATGTTGGTGGGACATTTTTGGGTATTTCGTCTGCTGCATATCTGAAAAGGGTCTGGTAGGAATGGACGGTCTCCCAGGAGATCCCCCCAAGTGGTCTTGACAGCCAGTCTGTAGGAGATGCTACTGGACAGGCCTTGGGCACTCCGTGCAGGTCTGTGCCAGCCCGTTGCCATTTTCTCTTCTACATGTAGGGGTTGAGGATGCTTTGGAAACCAGCCTGAGAGCCCATGGGGTCCACGCCACCAAGCATGCATCCGAGAAGAGGCCGGTGCCAATCCGAAGGAAAAGGAGCATTGGTGAGTCCTAGGAGGCTGCTCTGGGTAGGGACAGGGTAGGGGCAGGAGCTGGCCTGGCTCCCCAATTCTGGCCCCAGGCACCTCTTCCCTCCTCTGTAAGGCAAAGTCTCGGCCTGCCAGGCACCATGTCTCTGGCCTCTTGGGGCCTCCTTCCTGATGGGGTGTCTCCCGCCCCAGCCTTCATGCCCTTGGTGGAATTGTGGTCCGGGCCAAGAGTTTCCAGGAGAGAAGAACTGTCATAAATTCCTTAAGTGCCCGATCTTGTTGGGGCCTGCCCTGAGGTGCCTTGTTGGGAACGTGGTCGTGCTGAATTTTGAATTGGCTCTGTGCTGGTGCAGGCATGCCTGCCTGGTGGGCTGCTCTCGATGCCCCTCGTGGCTATCTGTACCCTGCCCAATCTCTTCCGGCTCCAGAACTTTGCCAATGGGTTTGGGGATATTTTGGTTCATCCCTTCTTATAGGGCACCCTATATTCATCCGGGCCCTTGAGTGGATGGTTGGGCATTGGTCTGTTTTCTTGCCAGATAGGGAGGGTCGGGGGGATGTGAACCACCAAATTCCACACCCTCTGGAGGTCCCAGGTCTGCTTAAGATAGCTGCCTAGGTTTGTGGATGCCCCTCTCTGGGCTGTAGTTTCCCTCAAGAAGATGGCCTGTGTCTTCCACCTTTGCGTGTGGCATGTGGCTAAATGATTCCTAATTGCTGTAAGAGGGCCCTTCCCAGGCAACATTTGTTGTGGCAGTCACACAGTTTACACCCTCAGACCAGTTTTGGTCAGGGCAGGCCACCACTGGAATCTGAGTCCAGATGGCAGGGAATGTCCATGCAGGCTCTGGGTGGCTGTCCCATAGCACCTCTTCCCAAACTCCCCTCTGAACAGCTCAGCTGCTCCCTGTGTGTGTGGGGGGGGTGGGGTTCCCAGCCTAGGTACACCTCACCCTTGGTGGGCTAGGTCCTGAGGGAGGCCACAGCAACTTCATGGCTGCTGTCTGCGCCAGGCTTCTGGTCACCCCAGGCCTGGGTGGGGCAGGGTCACCAAGGTGGGAGCTCATGCCTGGGGTGGGCGTGGGATGCTCTGTACTCAGCGCACTCCTGCCTTTGCAGAGGAAGCTGTCCCCGCAGTCTGCAAGACCAGGACAGTCATTTACGAGATTCCTCGCAGCCAGGTCGACCCCACGTCCGCCAACTTCCTGATCTGGCCGCCGTGTGTGGAGGTGAGGCGCTGCACCGGCTGCTGCAACACCAGCAGCGTCAAGTGCCAGCCCTCGCGCATCCACCACCGCAGCGTCAAGGTGAGCCCCAGCCGCCCCTGGGCCACCACCCTCCCCGGGGGACAGCCTCGGTCCCTTCTAGGCATCAGCCTGACACTCCTGCTGGCTGATGGAGTGGTTGGGGGGCTGCGCTCCCTTCCCTGACAGGTACACTGAGGCGCAGGGAGGGGAGGGACACTGGGCTGTACAAGAGCCTTGGCCTTACCAGTGGTCTTACAGGGTATCCAGCCACTGCATTGGGAGCTGTTGGCACTCCCAGATCTTGAACAGCAGGCCCACTGGCAGTTTGGGGAATGGCCAGAGGGGTCAGGGTCCCCCATCTATAGAAGAATCTCCGGGTTTTGGGCCCCTGGGCAGGTTGCTCTTTCTGCACGTTGGGAGTGGTGCCTGTCGTGTTCTGGTTGGGTTGATGTAATAGAATACCATAGATAGGGAGCTGATAAGCAATAGAAATCTCTCTCTCAAAGGCCTGAAAGTGGGAAGTCCAAAATCAAAGTGCTGGTAGATTTGGTATCTCATGGGGACCCATTTCTTGTTTATACAGAAAGTACAAGTTCTTGGTGTGTCCTCTCATGGTGAAGGGGTGAGCAAGCTCTTTTAAAAGAATGCTAATCCCTGTCGTGACGGGCCCATCTTCTAATGCCATCACCTTGTGGGTATGGCTCTTGACGCTGGAATGTGGGGGACACAGACATTCAGATTAGCACCCTGGGGTGCTGTAGGAGGTAGGGGCCCCAGTGGTCTGGCACAGTGCTTCTCAGGAGGGTTCTCCTCAGGTTTGGGCTGCACACCCAGCCCTCCCCATTCAAGAAGGTGTGCTCAGGGGCTCATGGGACCCAGGAGCTGGGGCAGGCACACAGTTGGTGCTGACCGAAAATGCTGTCCCTGGCAGAAGCTGACTGCCATGACCTCCGGGGCAGTGCTGGGAACTCTGTGAGTCCTGGGGACCATCTTGCTTCCACAGGTTCCTCCAGGCGGCCTGTGGGGCCTGTGGCTGCTGGGCTTGGGTTGCTCCCCTTGGGCCTCATTTTCCTCTTGGGTCTGTGGCAGGCAGGAACTAACAACTCTTAAGAGCTGAGTGCTGGCCCTATTGGAATAGGTGGTTTCCCTGCCTCTAGGGTCTCTGTCCATGTCTGGGGTTGGAGGGGAGGTGTCTCCTGGCTTCTGAGCTTTCTTGGGGCTCCCCTGGGTACTAGCTCTTGTGGGGTCAGCATGTGACTGCAAGTGTAAGCATATCTTGTCTGCAGGGACGCACCTCCATGCAGAACCTCCAGCCTCGGCTTGGCCTCTCTTCCAAAAATAGGGATCACTAAAATTGGGCTTGAGGAACTTAGTTCTGGGGGTTACATTAGGACTCCTTCTCTGATTCTAGAAGATAATTTTCTCTGCCCTGCCGTGACCCCAGACCCTACAGTGAGATACTAGGAAGAGTTTTCTTGATGAAGGACCTTGTAGCTGACAGGCTGTTTATTTGTCACATGAGTAGGCACTTTAGACCCATAACTGGGACTTATCTTGACCTCTGGGAACTTGGCTCTCTGCAGTGCTGGGGTATTGAGTAAGCAAATTCCACATTTCACTGCCCCAGGATCTCCAAGTCTGGACACTCCCCTTTAAAAGCCCCGCGGTTTTCCCTGGGCCCTGGGGGTGCTTGTCTAAGGGCTCTCTTGTCTTCAGAAGCTGTTCTGGGGACCTGTTAGGGGAGAGGCCTAATTCGGGACTCCACGCTGGCTGGGGGGACTCTAGGTTCTGTCCTCTCCCCAGTGTCCACTCCCCTGGGGATCCACAGCCACCTTCTGTATGACTGTGACCCAGCTTCTGCCTTTCCTGGGTCCTCACAGGTATTATATTAGGGGCGCTCCTGAGCCCAAGAGCCCAGCTGACTGTGGTCTTTTTCTCTCGGGTGCTAGGGGAGGGTGCTCTTGGGTAGATGCTCCCACATGTCAGCTCTGGGAGCTGAGAGGTCATCCTTTAGGTAGTCTGAGATAGGACTCTGGGAGGGACAGGGTGCTGGCTTGAAGTGGGTGACACAGGAAAGGCCCCAATGAGGGCTCTAGCTTGCTTCCCCTGGGGTGACGACAAGGACTGTCGGGTCTTCCTGAGCATACTGGGTGGGATCCCGAGGTCTCGAGCTGGTATCCAGCTCCTCAGTGCCCTGCTCAGCTCATAGGGGCCCTGCTTCTTCTGGAAGGTGACTCCTCTGCTTCGTCCATGTGGAGCTGGGACCTGACTCTCAACTGTAGTCTCATCTGTAGACCAGGTCCTGGCCAGCCCCAGGGGAGTGCTCCTCCTAAGGTCACAGGCTATGCCCTGCAGCATAGCCAGGCTGCCTGGTGCCCGGGTTCTCCCCCTTTGGAAGGCCTCTCCCTGCCCTCCCCATCAGGGTTGGAGGAAAACATCCGGTCCTAGACACAGAGGGCTCTGGCAGAGGGACAAGAGTTTGGGGGAAAGAGGGGCCAATTGTGAAGGCCTAGCTGGGGGCTGGTCCCACTCCATTTGGGATTGAGGCAGATGTTGACCTAGAGAGGATATGGGCCAGAATCCCGGAATCGCAGATGCAGAGCCTGTGGGCAGTGCAGAGGTCAGCAGGATCTGAGGCTAGGAGTGGTCACTGTGGCAGCAGGGCTGGTGAGCTGTCCAACACACACTCAGTTAAAGGCAGCCCCAGGGACCCAGGTGCAGGTGGACATGATGGATGGAGAGCCAGACCCCAGACTTCCATGTGAATACTGTCCTTGTGCTGAGGACCTGGATGTTCTGGTGACCACCCCCAGGGTAACACTGGGATCGCAGGTGTGGGTTGTGTTGAGGTCAGGGTCCCCTACTGCCTCCCTTCTTCCTTCCAGGTGAATCCAAAGCAGAGGCCTCACCCTGGGCCCAGACCTCAGTGCAGGCGCTGCTGGGTTACCACGTCGTGGCTGACCTTCAGCCTGGGGCTATAGCCTGGCGGGGTTTTTCTTATACCCTGCTCTACGTGGTCAGCACTTGGTGTCGGGTCCCTAGGTGTCCAACTCTTCCTCCACACCTGAGCCACAGCTTTGGAGTAGGAATGTGAGGGTTAAGCTGCCTGGCCCCCGAGGGCTGTGGGAATCTGGCCTAGTTGGAGCTGAGGCCAGAAGTCCTGTTCTAGAGCTTGGGGAGAGCGTTATGGGGCCTCTGGCATGCACCCGACTCACACCTGCCTGGACAATGAGGGCAGAGCAGCTCCAATGCCTTCTTTGCCAAGGAGGGTTCTTTGCCCAACTTAAGATCCAGGTTGAGTGACAGGCTCCTTGTCTCTCCCCAGAGACTGGGCAGGCAAGGGCTGAGGCTCTGCTCATTCCAAGTTCAGGGCCTTTTCCTTTGAATGAAGGGAGAAGAGGGCCCAGTTTGACACTGGGTGGGGACTCAAAGGTACATGGTGCTGGACAGGGGCGTTGCCTTGTCTGTGCTGTTCATTTCCTAGTTTGTAAAACAGACCCTAATTGTGTCCTCAGGTGGCTTAAGGGTTACAGCGGTGGGCAGCTGGATTATGTAAGTGGTATTTTTGTCCTGGCTGATGTTCTCTCTTAAGCTCTGGCCTGGTCAGGCATGACCTGGAGTTGGGGTATGGGTATAGGATATGTCTGTCCCAAGCCCTCCTTGGGGCCTGTGCCAGAGCTGAGGGTTGGCTGGGCATACCACGTGTGGAGCGAGGATGCAGCACAGCTGGGTGGTCTCCGGGGGTGAATGTGTCCTGGACAGTGTCTAGGAGAGTCAGCCAGCAGCATAGTACCCTCAGGAGTGGGGCATGGGAATGTCTGGTGCAATAAGGTACAGCCCACATGCCTGGGACTGGGGAGGGCGAGGCACGGGGGACCCTGTGAGGCCACACAGGGGCTCTTGAGGTAGTCTCTGTGCTTTGTATGCACTTGGCTTTCAGGGAAGAGGTTTTTTATTTTTGAGAATGTAATATTCATGATGTGTTCTTGGGGGAAAAATGTAGTTATTTCCTGGCCAGACAGAGGTGGTGAACGGCCTGGAATCCTCGCATACTCAGAAGCAGGTGCAATCCTAAGTCGTTGTTTGTTTTTCTTTGATAAAAAATGGGCTTGTCTGAAGAGAAAGTGGCTTCCAGACTGGAGTGGCCCATGTAGTGTGCCCTTCCCACGGGGACGTTGGTGGGCAGCATTTCTTTAGTGTCTAGAGTCCACTTTCCCCACGGTGGCCTGCCCATCTCGTGGAAAAGAACAGGTTGCCCCCTCAGCTGGGCCTCTGGTGTCTGGCCAGAGGCCCATGGTCCCTGCAGAGGGAACTAGGTGAGGCTGCTTTTGACCAAATAGGCTGTGCCAGCTGGTGGGCCAGGACCAGGAGCAGAATGAGTGGCTTGCCTGAGCCCAGAAATCTGAGCCCACCTGCAGCTAGGAGTTGGCAAGTATGAGGCTGGCACTCTGCCACCTGCGGCCCATGTCTGTGGCCAGGACCCCAGGAAAAGGGTTAATGGGGTTAATGGGGTTGGGTGGATTTGGAGTTCTTGGTTCATGCAGGGCGAGGGCTGGGCCAGGGCAGCTACTTCAGCCTTCTTAGGATTTGCTGAGGTTCACTGTCAGGTATGCTCTCCTGCCTGGGACCCTTAATGGATGGTCACTCTGGGACCCCACTTTCTGCTTGCTGGGGGTCACTATGCTGAGCTTGGGGGCAGCAGCCTCAGCCTTCCCCCAACTGGAGCTGGGGCTACTTTTGATTGGTTGCACTTTGTGTGAAAATCCCTACTGCAGGAGTGGTGGGCACAGTCCAAGGGTCATGACCTCTCATTCTTCCCTGGGCATGGTCTGTGCCCCCTTTGTGCAGAGGGGGTGATAGGCCTGGTCTAAGGGCCCCATGGGCACAGGTGTCTGTGCCCATCGAGGCAGCAGTTGCACAGGCAAGGTCAGCCAGCCCCAGCCCCGTCTCTTGCACTTTCTGACGTAGTGAAACTTCCCATGCTGAGGCCCCACTGCTGGGCGGGCTCCAGGAACTTCGCGTCCCACACCTGAGTGCACACCTGGGGCTGTGTTCACACCCGAGACAGCCCACAGCACCTCACACGCCGGCTGGGCGCCCGGCACCCTTTGCACCATGGGTTAACCATTAATGTGGCCAAGGCAACCATACAGGGTCTAGAGGAGCCTGGTCCCCAATGCCTCAGGGGCTGGCTTCACTGTGGAGTGTGCTTACTGTCCCAGGGTACAGGGCTGAACCCTCTGTCTGGGGGCGGGGCTCTTGGTCTCCAGACCCCTGGAGGCAGGGCCCTCTGGGCCGGAGATACCTGGTCCCAGCCTGGGCTACCTCATTGTCACCTGGTGACCTCCTTTATTCCACCTCCAGGTGCTTGGGGATCTCCTAGGGTCTCCTCCCCTTCTAGTCTCAGTTTCCCAATGGATAGTCAGAGGCGAAGCAGGTGATTCCTGCTTAGGTTGTTCCTTAGGAGTTGGAACCCAGGAAAGGTGCAAAATTTGTAGTATGCAGGCTCTGCAGGGCCTAGAGAGGGCAGAAGGGTGGTGGGTGCCTTCCTGTAGGAGGCCCCTAGAGATAGGCAGGATGCTGGGGGCAGGCAGTCTCCAGCATCCACATGCTAGCCCTGCCTCTCCTGCCCCTGGGGTTGTCTTGGGGAAGAGGCTGTCTGTACCTCAGTTTCCTTTCCTATAAATGGAAGCCATAACTCTGTCTCCTACAGGGTGTTTAGAAGTCCATGAAGGTTGGAATTTGGGCTCTTACAAGGAAGGTGTCATGGGCCACAGGAGGCAGAGTGCCAGCCTCATTCCCCTGCTTCTCTAAGGGCTAGGTCCTTCTTCTATTCCTCTTGGAGAGGAGGTTGAGATGGAAAGATTAGGTCCCCCACCCCATTCTTCTATTCCCCATGCTTCCCCGCTTGGGGCCTAGCATGATGCTCACTGTGGCTGTGTATTAAGTGATTGTCTATTGCTCCCAGGTGTGCGTGTGCACTCTGTGTACATTATACAGGCATGTGTGTGGAGCGGAATGTTCCCATAATGGGGGTGTGTGTGTTATGCACAAGAGGGCGGGGGGTGGATTTGCACTCCCATGGCAGGATGTGCGGGTTTGTGGTGGGCTCTGAATGCTCAGGATACCTGCCTTCCATTCTTGAACACCTGGAGGCTGTGCCTTAGGCCCTCTTGGAGTCAGGCCCCAGCACTGAGGGCTGGTGTGGCCCACAGACAGCAGCTTTTTCAGTCCGTAAAGGAGCACCCGGCCAGGTTCTGGTATTTGAGTTCACCATGCCTGGAAGCCTGGTCCTCCAGTGTATCCATTGTGTGCAGCTCCTGTGGTGGCCTGGGGTGCCTGGCCTGTGTCTCTTGAGAAGACTGAATGTCCTGAGCCCAATAAGAACGTTGGACCTGGGCTGGGGCTGCCTGGTGGCAGTGGGTCCTCATCAGATCAGCAGCCTAGGGTCATTGCCTGAATTCTTGAGCCCAATAACCAGTGTCCAATTCAAGCCTCCTCCAGTGGCCCTTTGGGCTGCATTTGTTTTTCTCCTTGGACTGGGTGGGAAGGGGTGGCCATCAAGCAAGGGCAGAGCAGTGAATTCTCTTCAGGGCTTGGCTTTGTTTCTTTGTAACAAAGCACATCTGAAAACATTTCCCAGCTGCACATACGTGTACAAGCACACGCCTTCCCTGGATGCCTGCACCCAGAACCCCCAGCTTTGCTGTGTGTGCACCCTCCAGACCCCCAAGGCATTTGTGGACATTTATGTTCATTTTAAACAAAACTGGGACCAGGGAACACGGGGAGTGTGCTGTAGCTTGTGGGTTTCACCTGGTAATCCCTTCCCACTGAGGTAACACACCTGAGAGGAGGTTGAGATGGAAAGATTAGGTCCCCCACCCCATGGCTGAGTGTGACCTCAGCTCCAGTCACCTTGTGGTGTCTGAAGCCCACGTAGGTGTTCATGGCTGGGCTCTGTTTTCTTGGGCAGGTGGCCAAGGTGGAATATGTCAGGAAGAAGCCAAAATTAAAAGAAGTCCAGGTGAGGTTAGAGGAACACTTGGAGTGTGCGTGTACCACCGCCAGCCTGAATCCAGATTACCGGGAAGAGGACACAGGTGAGTGGCTGCAGCTGAGCCACTTGGTGGCCTTGCTGAGGGCAGGTGTGCACCTGCAGATGCGGGCTCAGGGCGGGAGGAAGGTCAGGCTGGGCTGAAACGTGCTTAAGTGCGCGAGCTGTTTGGTGGGCCGGTGGGCCAAACTGAGAAGTAGCCGCAGGACGCTCCACCCAGAGGAGCAGGGGGAGGTGGCCGCTCATGCCCCGGAGCACCGTGGGGGTGGGGCCCTGCTATGCTGGGGCTCCAGGAACAGAGGGGACTCAAGTCTCTCCTTGCTGGAGTGATGGAGTTTCTTTTAGAAAGATAAACTCCTCAGGTATTTATTGCCTGGGTTCCCCAGCCTGGCAGCTTTCCCTCAGGCCCACTCACTGCCCTGCCCTTTTGTTAACAGGAAGGCGTAGGGAGTCAGGTAAAAAACGGAAAAGAAAAAGGTTAAAACCCACCTAAAGCAGCCAACCAGGTAGGACCTGACCTCTGGACGTGCTGAATGAAATCCTATAGGGTTGGGAGAGGCAATCTCGGATCACTCCCTCGAATCATGCTTCCCGTCTCGCCAGGCGAGGCGGGCTGTGGCCGGGCCGTGATTGGCCTCGATGGTTCTATGGCTTCCGGTGCCTGCTGGGCTCGGGTCTCCTTGCTCCCCGTCCTTTCCTCCTGCACAGAGAGCCTGGATCCATGGCTCACCTCTGCTCTGGAGCCCCTTCTAGCTTGGTTCTTCTCTTTGTCACTGATCGGGGACACAGAGGCATTACAGTGAATGGAATAGTTTGGGTTTCCTGAGCAGCAGTGGGATAGCTCTGACTACTGACTACTGTGGGACCCCCTTGGGCAGGTGGTCCACCCCATCTGACAGATGTAAAAACTGAGGCTTAACAGAGATTATGGATAGGTGTTAGTAGCTGAAAGTTCTGGAAATACTTCATAAATCTACATGGTTATTGGCTACTGTGTTGGCAATTGCATTTGACTGTGGTAACATCAGAAACAACAGGAATGATTGAGACAAAGTAGAAGTTAAGTTCATGACTCCCATGTTCATGGGATAGGAGACCAGAACAGGCGGGATAGTCTCGAGGGATTACCAGGGGCCACTTCCATCTGAGGCTGGTTGCCTCCATGCTCAGAGTTGTCTCAGGGCTCAAGGTGGCTGCCAAAGCTCCAGTAACTACATTTGTGCTCCAGGCTGACAGAGAGCAAGATGGGGAGAAGGGCAGTGAGCCCGCCTTTAGAGGCCTTTCCTGGAAATCCCACTTCCTTTTTTGTTTTTTGTATCTGCCGTCCTTTAGCTGTAAGGAGCTTCAGAAATGGCTCCTAGGAAGGCATGTTGCTTCCCAGAAGAAAGTGGGATTTGGAAAACCACAGCCATCATGGAGGAGGCATTTTCAGGCCTTCTTGGTCCTTCCTCCTGGCATGTGGGGCACTGTGGTATCTGAAACAAATAGTCCCTTTGGAATAGGGTCAGAGACAGGGTGTCTGAGAGACTACTGGCTCCTGTATGGCAATACGTGATTTTGAGACCCAGGGTCAAGGCCATTCCTGAAGATCCTCTTGGGAGGAGAGTCTTCACAGTTAGCCCACAGTGTGATGGCTGGTTCTGTGCCTGGTTGTGCATCTGGGCTCTGCAGAGCACTGGGCTGTGGCCACCTTGGCCTGCTGGTGGCAGTGACCCCACAGTGTGAGGTAGCCATTCCTGCTGCCTGGCTAGCGTTCAGGCTGTGGGCCTGTGGGTGGCCTGTGTTTGGGAACATGCAGTGGAAAGATGACACCGGGTGGGAGAAGAACTGTTCTAAGGAATTCGAGGTAGTTGTGCCTGGTCACAGGGGAGCCGTCTGTCTGTGGCTATTGGCCACACTCTTCTGGGCCATCTTCTGGCTCAGGATGGTTTCCAGAGCTCCAGAAATCACATCCAAGCCCTAGGGTGGAAGAAAGAAAGGGAGAAGAGCAAAAGAACCAGTCTGGGCCTCAGTTTCCCCCATCTGTACAATGGGAGAAAGGGGCTTGCTCTCAAGACATGTTCTATGACATGCTGTGAGCCTAGTCCCAACCCTAGTGAGGATATTGCAATGTGGGTAATATGCAAATTTGATTTTTGAAATTTCATGAAAACTTTAAATTCCTGTGTGCCCCTGATTGGGTTAAACATTTCACCCCATTTGCCTTCTGTGCAGCTATGTGTGTGCTTGGTGGTTCCATCTCGGTGGTCTCAGTGTCTGTCTCTCTCCCCTACCTGCAGATGTGAGGTGAGGATACGCCCGTAGCCCTTTCCTGGGACATGGATGTACATGGCGTGTTACATTCCTGAACCTACTATGTACGGTGCTTTATTGCCAGTGTGCGGTCTTTGTTCTCTTCCGTGAAAAACTGTGTCCGAGAACACTCTGGAGAACAAAGAGACAGTGCACATTTGTTTAATGTGACATCAAAGCAAGTATTGTAGCACTCGGTGAAGCAGTAAGAAGCTTCCTTGTCAAAAAGAGAGAGAGAGAAAACAAAACCACAAAACACGACAAAAACAAAATGGACTCACAAAAGTATGTAAACAGTCCACGGAACGGAGGGTCGCCCTTGCAGGATGGAAGTGCAGAGATCTCAGCAGACTGGATTTCTGTCCAGGCGGTCACAGGTGCTTTTTTGCCAAGGACACAGAGCCTGCTTTCGGAATGACTCCAGAGGGGTGCCCGTGGGCTCTGCAGGGCGCGCAGGGAGCAGGAATATCTCGGAAACCACCACACGAACTTTAGAAACCACACCTCCTCGCTGTAGTGTTTAAGTCTATACAGAAACCTTCCTGAGAGCCTTAAGTGGATTTTTTATTTACACCATAAAGTGATTATTAAGCTTTCCTTTTTACTCTTTGCCTAGCCTTTTTTTTTTTTTTTTTTTTAATTATCTCTTGGATGACATTTACACCAATAACACATGGGCTGCTGTAACTGTCAGGACAGAGCGACGGTATTTTTCCTAGCAAGATGCAAGCTAATGAGATGTATTAAATAAACATGGTATACCTACCTATGCAGCATTTCCTACATCTTTCTGCTTTGTGTTTCTCCCTTACTCCACTTTATTTTATTTTTTAATTTAAGCCATTTTGAGAGAACTATGCGTAAACCAATCGTATGCCATCTCTGTGGCTCCTACCCCAGAGCCCCTGTTCCTTGCTGAGTTGATGCCACATTCCTGTAACACGCACCATGGAGTGCTGTGTTCCTGAGTGTGGCAGACGAGATGCTTTGCTGCTTCAGTCTGTTGTTGACGTGCCACCGCAGTGGAGGTCCCTCCCTGCTGCTGCCAGTGTTTGGACAGAGCCTAAATTCTTTATTTTTGGTAAGATGTTATGCTTTACGTGTATTAACAGAAATGTGTGTTTTAATTTTTTTTTGTAAAGGTGAAGTTTGTATTTTTATCTAATATTACAGTTTTATATACCTAAGAGCCTGCTATGTTTTTGTTTGTTTGTTTTTTTGATCCAAATTTTTTTTTAAAATCCCAGCAACAAAAAACCATGCACATGAAAAGCATTTTGTGGTCACGCTTTTCTAGTACTAAGTCTAGACCCCTCCCCCCCGCATTCCCTGGTCACACAATGCAGCGTCGGGTAGAAACTCGGAGCTCAGAGCTTCCTGGGCTAGGGCCCTGGACCCGCCCCCAAAGTGAACACTCTGGGACACTGGGCCTGTCCTCAACGTCAGAAGCTATGGAAACAGGCCAGAGAGCCCCGTCCTGAGGGTCGCCCACTGCAGCAGAGCAGTCAAAGGGATGACAAGAAATCACACCCAGAAAAGAGCTGACCTGGTTGTGTCCACTCTTGGGGCCCTGCCCTGCTTGGCTCGCCGCCCCCACCCTGGCACCTCAAGGCTGATGTGACCGTCGGGCTCCTTTGGATCCCGGCCCTGGTTGCTGTGGGACTGTCTGCCGGATGGTGGCCGTCACACCTGTTCTTCAAGAGGGTTTTTATAAAGGACTGTCTCCAACAGCTCATCTTCGTGGTACAGTGTTCAGGCCTTGGTCGGACGCTCTTCAGGTGGGCAAAGGATGGCCTTGGGGTCAGAGAGGATATGCAGGCCAGGTGGCCATGCCCCCCCATTCACCACGGACAGACCTGCGGGGCCCTGCCCCAAGCCCTGTATGCGCTGCCAAGCGCTTCGCCCGTGAATGTACGTCTGGCGTGAGGTGTGCAAACATGTAATTTATGTATTTGTGTTTCCGTGAGATGCTGATGATACTGCTCATATTTTCTTATTTTGCGCAAAGCCGTCTGGTGAATTGCTGTGTCCATTAAAGCGATGGAGCAGAAAGCCTGGTGTGCTCTTGGGGAAGAGAAAAGTCCACAGGACAGAGGTCCCTGAGCCCCTGGGCAGTGGCTGAGAGCCTGGGAGGACTGCTGGTGTCTCTGTCCATCCCTCCCTCCTCTTTAACTCATTCATTCACAGGTGAGGGCTGTGCATGGGGGGCAGGCAGAATGCAGCCTCCCCAGCCGGGAAGGATTGGCAATGGAGGCTGTGGTCTGCAGTTGGCCTGTTTCTCAGCTGTGCACCCACGCCCGCCGACAGCCTTTGTTGTGGCTCTGCCCCACATTCCCAGCATTTCTGCTCCTGCCTGGGCCCCCTCCTGGCCCCATGGCCCTGGCCTGTACCTGGATGTGGGCCCAGAAGACAGATTTCTGCTTAGGGATGACTTTTTGCATCTTGTGAGCCCTGTGACCTTGATTGCAGGCCCTTCTGTGCACCTTGATGCACATCTGTAAAATGGAGCCCCGGCTCCATGCACAATGGGGGCTATACCTGTTGGCCCACCAGGGCCTAGTGCTATGACCTGGGAGCACGTTACCCGATCTGTCATGCCTCTAGGCCCTGACACTTCAGGGAACAGAGCCCTTGGGTTCAGGGTTGCCAAGCTGCTGCGACCTGAGTTCCCTTGGCCACACCTTGCCCTTGCCAGGGCTCATGAGATCCATATTCCAGCCCTGAAGGGCTCTTTAGCTTGGGTGTTTCCCTTTCTTTGTCCAGGCCTGGGTGTCTTTGTAAAGTGGGTGGGCCCTGCCTAGGTCCCCTGGCAGTCTCACCCTCTAGTCCCAGCTCCCCACAGCTGTCTGGGGACTCCCTGTGGCAGGTGTGATGAGGTCAGGTGTGGCTCAGGTCTTCGTTTTCCTGTCTGGCTGCAAGTCTGGGCTGCTCCTGGGTGCTTGGAGGCTTCCACACAAGGCTTAGGTTCCTCCACAGACCCTGGGGGTGGGGCTTGAGGGTGTCACTCCCATTTTAAAGATGTGAGACCTGTGTCCTTGGTTTGCCCTGACCCCTGAGGGGGATGCCCAGCAGACCAATTGTGAGAATACTGGACAGTTCTTAGGAGTATATTGAGTTCTTCCTTGCTGGATCTGTCTCCCCAGCCCCCCCGGTGTGTGTGGCTGAGACATCCCAGCCAGTGCTGGGCTTTGTGTCCCCAGATAGTGGGACTCTCCTTGGGCTGCATCTTGGGTGGGTACAGCTGCCAGGCCCAAGACTAAGGACCTTTGCCTTCATCTGAGACCAGATAATCCAGGTTCAGAGATTTACATCTTCACTTTCCTTGAAATGGGGCCAAGATAACTACAGCACAGATGGAGGGCCACCCTGGCTCAGGGGAGAGGAGGAAGAACAGGGATTGGATTTGAACTCCCTGCCCATAAGTTTCCTTGAAGGGGACCCCCCCAGAGCCCCTGATTGGATATCCTGGTCTGTCAGGGCTCACTGGACACTCTAGGCAAGGGGCTAAGGGATAGTGTAGAGAAGACAACCTACTCCCAGCTCCCTGGAATGCTCTGAGGTCGGTGGGCATCTCCTGGGTACATCTTAGCATTTCTTCCCCCAGGACAGTGGTTTTCAACCTTCCTAATGCCGCGACCCTTTAATACAGTTCCTGATGTTGTGGTGACCCCCAACCATAAAATTATTTTCATTGCTACTTCATAACTAATTTTGCTACTGTTATGAATCGGAAATAACTGATATGCAGGATGTATTTTCATTGTTACAAAGGGGTCGCAACCCACAGGTTGAGAACTGCTGCCCCAGGAGGAAATATGCAAGATGCAGAGAGCAGCCACCCTGCTATGCAGGGTGAAGGGCTGAGGTCTGCATGGGTCAGGGGCCTAAGGCCCTATGGGTGAGGGTACCTCAATACCTGTAGCTGGAACTCCCCAAGGGCTGCTCTTGTGTGGGTCCAGCCAGCCCCAGCTGCACAGGGGCCATGGGTACTGGGGATGGGTCGGGTGGGGAGCATACTCCCCAAATCTGAGGTGAAATTAATAGCCTGACAGGCCCCGGGTACACACTGGGACAGCCCTATATAGGGGAGCTCAAGGTCCTGTGTGAGAGTGGGACTGTGTGAAGCCCATGGGTGGGTTAAGAAATGACTGCTACTGAGGCTGTAGTAGTTCATTACGGGCTGTGGTATATTTATAAATAAAGAGAGTGTCGACTTAAATAAAAATCCAGGTGGCCTAGGGATATGATGGGTTTGGAGGTGTGCTGGGTCGGGGGCAAGCTTGGCCACTGTGTCTTCTGTGACAGAGACATGGGGGAGTGGACCACTGACCTTAGGGCCACTATTGCCAGAGGTGAGTGAGGGCCTGGCCCATGCCCTCAGAACTGGGGGAACCTGTCCCCTTGGATTTTACTGCCTAGCCCTGACCTTGAGGAGCCTCAGTTTCCCCACCTGAGTGGAAGGAGGGTAATGAGGCTGCATGAGCATGTGGTTCTGCAGGGTGTGGGATGCCAGCCTTGGGCTTCCCCAGCCCCCTGGCAGCTGGTGGTGGGTGCTGCTCTCTCAGGTCTTTGCTCCCTGCACCTGGTGCTGGGGTGCGGCTGAGGTCCTACTACACGCCAGGCATGGAGTAATGCAGGCAGATTCTGGGAGGCGGTGGAAAGCTAGCTTCAGGGCTCCTTGGGGCCTCTGGCATGTCCTGAGCACTACCCTGGCCTGGTGGGGTCAACCCTCCCAGGCCTCTCCTCGTACCCTCAAAGCTCAGTTGGCAGTCAATCCCATGCCCTGTTCCTCTCGTAGGATGGAATTCAGCAGGGCAGAGGATGGGGCTTCCCACGGAAAGCAAGTGCCTTGGCCTGGGTGTCCCAGGGACAGCACCTGAGAGTCTATAGGTAGATCTTTGGAGGGTGAATCCTAGTGCAGGTGTGAGGGGTAGGGGGTACCACATGGCCAAGCAGAGTAACCACCCCGACCCCTTGTGTGCTGTCTGCAGCCTCCCTGCTTCCAAAGCACAGCAGAAGAATCTACCCCACACACAGCCCTTTGAACCCTGCTATCCCCAGAACCCCATTGCCCCCCATAGAACCCTGTGCTCCCAGAACCTTGTCCCACAGAATCCCTCTGACCCCTGGAATCCTGTTGCCCCCTAGAACTCCCTGCCACCAGAGTCTGTTGCCCCAGAACTGCACAGCCACCCGAACCTCATTGTCCCCCCAAACCCACTAACCCCCTACAAACTCAGGGTGAAGCTGAGACCTCTAGTGACTTTGGGCCCTGCCTGTCTGGAGCTGGCCCCAGTTGTGCTACTGGCCCCTGAACACCCTCTTCATGCCTCGGCAGCTGCGCTGGCTTGGCCTGTGTGGGGCAGGAACCAACTTGGAGCCCAGAGCAGGTGGTGGCCCGGGTGGAAGGAGCTGAGGGCAAAGAACAGGTCTTTTCCGATGGGGTGAGAGCTTCAGTGAGAATGGTGAGTACTCTGGACCAGCCACCTGGAAGGCTGTTTATAAGCCAACTGACCTTCTACAAGCCCTTTGCAGCCACAAAAGGCAGCATGTTAGGAACCCCCTCCTCAGGCCTCCAGGCTCACCTTGTAACCCTGCCCTGCCATGAGTGGGACCTCTGGGTCCTTGGCCGAGCACTGACCTGCTGTCCTGGACTTGTAGGTCTGGATTGGGGTTGGGGAGGCAGGTGCTCACCTCCTGCTTGGCAGGGGTTGCAGGCCAGGGAGGCTCAGCGGGGATGGGCTGAGCTCCAGGATGCCAGCCCTCTCCGCTCATGACCTGAGGGCCTCCCTGATGGGAATGACAGAGCAAGAGGATTTGTTCTCATGCTGCCTGTCCTCCCCGAAGCACAGAGGAAGGCCTGGACCAGGTGGCCTCTAGGTTCCAGAAGCTACCCTGCCTGCGCCTCCACCCCCTGCAAGGCTGAGCCACCTCCTGGTCCTCTCACTCTACCCACACCTTCAGGCTAGAGAGGCCAGGGCCATCTCTGTCCCCTCTCTAGTCAGGACCCTGGGGCAGGGTTGGGGTCTGGATCTTTCCCGGGGCCCCCTGTGTCACCTGGGGGAGACCCTGGCCCCAAGTGGGCACTGAGAAAGGGCTGATGGCTATCTCGGCGATTGGCCTTGGCATCTGAGGCTGCATCAGTGCTCCAGCAGTGGGGGCCAGGACCCAGCATGGCTGGAGGTGACAGCAGCGTGCAGGAGCCACAGCTGGGGTCCACCCCCACTCACTGTGGGCACTCAGACAAAAAGCGTGTGATTTCTGCAGAATAAAACAGTGGCTGTTTCCAACTGGGCCTTTGAGCTGCCAAAAAATGTGGAGTATTCATTATTTGGCCCCTGGCCGCAGCGTTCCTTGGAAGGCTGACCTGAAGGGCTGCCCTGCCACGCACCCACATCCCCTCACACCCACTGCAGCCTGAGGCCCCTGCCCAGTGAGCTGGAGCCAGGTGGCCCTGTGACCTGGGTGTGGGGTTCCACCAAACACTGGCTGCCCAGAAGGCTTCTGGTGGTCCAGTGAGCAGAGCAGATGGACAGAAACAGGCTTCCCTCCCCTCTGAGCTCCTTCCAGGCAGTCTGGGCAAGGCAGGGCCCAAGCCAGTAGCTGCTGTTTATAGCGCCCAATGGGCCACAGAGCATGGGTGTGAATCCTTCACTCTCTGGACCATCTTCTTGATCACACCATATTCTGGCTATTGGTAGATAAGAGACCAGAGCACAGAGTGGAACAGGGTCTGTCACCCCTGTTTAGGACCTTGGTGCAAGGGTCTGCAGTGTCCTGGGGAGTTCTGGGGTCCACTCTAGGCTTGGTGGGGAGCCCCAGCCCAGCTCTTTCTGTCATGCCTCTAAGATGCAATTAGTTGCAGGTGAGTCTGTGTGGGTGTCCTCTGTGACAGCAGAGGGATGTTCTGGGATGCCAGCAGGGCAGGCAGGGGTTGGGGGCAGCTCCAGATCCCTTCATGTGGCAAGGCATGGCTGGGAAAGGACACTGGGCCCCTGACCTTTCTTGAATGTCCTGGCTCAGCACCTGCAAGTCCCAGAGGCTTCAGGCACCTATAGCATGGGGGCAGGTACTCCCATGCACAGTCCCCTGCCTGCCTCAGGGGATCACCAGGAGGGGTCAGGCAGTCAGGACTCTGGGCCTGTCCCTGCTGCTGCATTTCAGAGGAGAGTGGCTCCTGCAGACCTGCCAGGACTTGTGATCTAGAGAGGTGCTGTCCCCAAAGCGGGAGGCTCCTCATAGTAACTAGCAGCTCAGCGTTAAACCCTACCTGACCCCAGAATACCTGTGCTCTCTGCCTAGGCCCTCTGCCCTGTCCCAGGTGCCCATAACACAGCCCCAAGGTGTCAGGTGACCAGTCCACTGGGAGCTATTCCCTGGGATAGGGAGGGCTGACCCTATCCCTCTACTGGGGACTTGGAGCTAGGACCCAGTGGCCACCACCAGGCCCCACCCCAGCCCCTGCCCCACCTGCTGTCTGGGCAGCAGGGAGACTGGCTGGGGCTGGAGCTGGGGGTCTCAGAGGTTTGTTCATTTGTTTGTTCATTTATTCATTCATTCATTTTTGGCACAAGGGATCACATTCACCGAGATGGCTCACTGGGTCAGCCTGGTCTGATGGCAGGGTGTTGGTCGAAGGTCAGCTCTGTCTCTGTGGACCAGCTCCCTCGGACAGGGCCTGGTCCCTCTCTGGCTTCAATTTCCTCACCTATAAAGTGACTGAATTGCTGTTCCTGCTTTGCTGAGTGTTCTTTATTTTTTACTCGTGAAAGAGTATTGGATTTTTGTCAAATGTTTCCTCTGCATCAATTGAGATAATCATGTATTATTTGTTAATATAGGGTATTACTTTGATTGGTTTTTTTTTTGTATGTTGGACCAATGTTGCATCTCTGGAATAAATCTCACTTGGTTATAGGGTCCAATCATTATTTTTATATGTTATTAGATTTGGAATGCTAATAAATTATTGAAAAATTTTACGTCTGTACATGAGGGATAACGATCTGTAGTTTTTTGTTGTGATGGCTTTGTCTGGTTTGGTGGCAGACTACTAGCCTTGTAGAATGAGTTCCTTTCTCTTCCCTGTTCCAAGGGAGCACAGGTATTCCCTTCTCTCTTTTGGAATAGTTTGTGAAGCATTGGTGTGAATTCTTTTTTAAATGTTTGGTAGCATTCCTTGGTGAAGCCATATGGTCTTAGTCATTTTTTTGGTGGAAAGGTTTTTGATTACTAATTCAATCTCTTTGCCTGTTAGAGGCCTTCATTTTTCTTGGAGACATTTATTCTTGAGCGAGTTTGTGTTTCTAGGAATTTGTTCATTTAAGATATCTGATTTCGGGCTCGGCGCCTGTGGCTCAACGGGCTAAGGCGCCAGCCACGTACACCTGAGCTGGCAGGTTCGAATCCAGCCTGGGCCTGCCAAACAACAATGATGGCTGCAACCAAAAAAAAAAATGGCCAGGCGTTGTGGCGGGCGCCTGTAGTCCCAGCTACTTGGAAGGCAGAGGCAAGAGACTCGCTTGAGACCAGGAATTGGAGGTTGCTGTGAGCTGTGTTGCCATAGCACTCCATCCAGGGTGACAGCTTGAGGCTCTGTCTCCAAAAAAAAAAAAAAAAAAAAAAAAGATATCTAATTTCGTGGCACACAATTGCTCATAATATTCCCTTATTATAATTTTTATTTCCATAAGATTGGTGGCAATATTCCCTCTTTCATTCCTGATTTGATTCTTCTTCTCTTTCTCTCTTTATTTTTTGGTCAGTATAGCTAAAGATTTGTCGGTTTGTCATTCTTGTAAAGAACCAACTTTTGGTTTTGTTACAATTCTCTATGCTTTTCTATTTTCTATTATTTATTTCCTCCTTTAATCTTTTTTATTTCATTCCTCTGTTTTGAGTTTAGTTTGCTTTCTTTTTCCTATTTTTTAAGATGAAAGATTAAGTTATTTATTTGATATTTTTCTTTCCATTTTATTTGTTAAAATAAGAGTTTACAGCTATGAATTTCTCTCTAAGCACTGCTGTAGCTGCGTCCCATAAGTTTTGGTGTGTTATCTTTTCATTCAGCTCAAAGTATTTTATGGTTTTTACTGGGATTTCTTCTTTGACCCATTGATTACTTATACGTCTGTTGTTTGTTTAATTTCATATTTGTGAATTTCCTATGTTTCCATTTATTAAAGATTTCTAATTTTATTTCATTTGATCAGAGATCACACTCTGTATGATTTCAGTGTTTTTGGAGTTATTGAGACTTGTCTTATGACCTAACATATGGCCTACCCTGGAGAATGCTCGTCTGTAGTTGAGAGTACTGTGTGTTCTGTAGTGAGTGGAGTGTGCTACAGATGTCTGTGGTTGGTTTATAACGTTCAGGTCTAATATTTCCTTGTTCATCTGTCTATTGTTCCAGTTCAGTTCCATTTAAGTTCACTTTTGTGTTTTATCCTCATAGCCTGTAACCTTGCCAAATTCAGTTCCAGCAGAATTATTTTTGAGATTCCTTTGAGTTCTCTACATACATGATCATGTTAACTGGAAATAAGAACAGTTTCATTCCTTCTTTTCTATTCTGCATTTCTTTGTCTTGCTGTATTATGTTGGCTAGGATCAACAGGGCCAGTAGAAATGACAACAGAATGGATGACCTTGTTTATTCCTGTTCCTCGGAAGAAAGCCTTGAGCCTTTCAACATTGAATATGATGTAAGCCGTACTTTTTTTGAGCGCATTCTTTAGCCAAGTTGAGCAAGTGCACTTCCTCTCTTAGTTTGCAAGATTTTTTTTTTTTGTCGTGAAAGGGTGTCAAATTTTGTCAAATGTTTTTTCTACATCTATTAGATTTCTTTGTATGATTTCTCCATCTATTAAAATTACCATGTGATTATTTTCTGCATTATTCTGTTGATATTGTGAACTACATCATTCATTTACATTGTCAGTTATTAAACTAACCTTGTATTCCAGAGATAATCCCTCTAGCCTTGTCATTACATATTATTATTTTTATATACTATCGATCCTGCTAGTTAATGGTTTGTTGAGAATCTTTGTGTCTGTGTTCAAAAGGAATATTCTGTAGTCTTCTTTCCTTGTGGTGTCTTGGTTTTGAATCAGGGTAATATTCAGAGAGACATTAATGGTCACAGCCACAGACACACAGAGACAAACACATAATGCTTACAAAAACATGCAGAGGATCACATACAGGCATACACAGACACAAACATTTCACACACGGGCTCACATAGACACATACATGCACATAGAGGCACACACAGATACTCACAGGCTTATTATATAGGTACACACATTCCACACATGAACACAATACACACAGGCACATACTTTCACACACAGACACACACATGAGATGTGCTTCAGTCAGACGTCAAATCAGGAATCTCAACATTCACTGGAGGAAATTTATTATTTGCATCTATATTCACTTCTCAACCTAGGCAGTGCTGGGCACCTCCAGGTTATTAAATACCCTTCACCAGCATGATTTCTGCAGTTTCCAGGGTGTCGTCAAGTGAGATGACAGACACCACCTGTGTCAGTGCCCTCTGTGGCCCGTGGTCCCTGTTTCCCTTGTGGTTGTTCTAGAAGTGGAGCCGCATATTCCAAAACCCTAGCCTGCCCTGCTGCCTCTAGCGCACAGTGGTCTGGGCTGGACTGGCCCTGTGCCCTGATCCCAGCACCTTCTCAGGGGTGGGTGTGGCTGCACAAGCTCCTGGAGATAAGCACCAGGGCTGCAGGCCACATGGTGAGATGCTGTGAGGCTGGCAAGGTGATGTCCACCCAGCCTGGGACCGCAGCTCCCTCCCGTAGACCTGGGAGCAGCCCCCACAGACAGCAGCAGTGCTGATGTGCGTCCTAGCAGCTCTGCTTGGAGCCTGGCGAGTCACAGCCTGCCTGTGTTGGTTTTGTTCCTCAGGATTTAGAGCAAATAACGTGTCACAGTTATTAGGAGGTGGAAGACCTGGGCGGAAGCAGGTCTGGGAACCTGTCTTGCCGTGACCAAGCAGAGTTGTGCAGAGAATTTGCAGGGGAGTTGGCAAACAGTGCCTGGCTGTGGCTGCCGGCTGCAGGTTGGGTAGTGTCCAGGGGTCTCTCAGCCTGCTCACCTGCCTCCTAGGGCTCTGCTCCCCTGCCCACCTTCCTGACCCTGAATGCCAACCTCCGTGGGACAGGTGGGAAGTGAGTTGGGGTAGAGTGGGGGCCGGGACCTGGAGTGCGAGTCATGCTGGGGCTGGACAGGCCTGTTCCAAGCCTGATGGGAAATACCTGAGCAACTCCTGGCCCCGGAGGTGGTGTGTGAGGAATGTTCCTTGTCCTAGGCGGTTTGGGGCCAGACTCTGAGGGGACTCATCCCAGGGAACTCTGAAAATTACCCTTTTTCAAAACCAAGACATCACAAGGAAAGAGGACTACAGAAAAAATTCAGGTTCTTCCGTTGACTGTGGGGGCCCCAGAGCCAGCCTGTCCTTAGGGATCCTACCTCACCCCAACAATGTAACTGGGATTTCCAAACTGGCCCCCAGGCACTGGCCCTGAGCAGATGGGGACCTGGGGGGCAGAGGAGGGACAGTCTGCTGTTTAGAGGCCAAATTCACAATAGCCTGAAAAACACCCTCCGGAAAAAGCAGCCCAGTCATCATCTCATGTATTTCAAAAATTCTGGCATTTTCCCCCTCAAAATCTGTCCTAGTTATGCTTGAGATCTCCTGACCCCAGAATACTTTTATTTATGACAGAAAATCCATCTCCATGGCAACGCCTTAGGAAGCTGCAGCCTTGAGATTATAACTTCCTAAGCAATGAGGACAATAAATGGGGTTTTCAAACAACAGCCAAGAGTGGTTCTGGCAAAAACTGGCTTCCCTGTGCAGTCTGGGGAGGGGCTGCAGAAAGGGCCTGGGTGACACAAAGCCCTCTGGTCCTAAGGAAGGCGGAGCAGAGAGCACCTCACTGGTCATCTGGTCAGACATGGCCCGCAGGGTGCCTGCACAGTGTACCTACCCCCTAGCACTGCCTCCAGGGCACACATTTGTACCTTGGCTTCCTTGCCTGAGAAACGGGTATGGGGCAAGGAAAAGGCCGGCTTGCCCAGGGAACCCCCAGAAGCTGGAAACTGTTCTATGTATAGCTGTGGAGCTGCTTCCCAGGCTCAGCCCAAGTTCTACAGTGAAGGGACAAGCATGGGTTAGTCCTCATGTCAGGCATGGACTGGGAGACCTTTGCAGGGCCTCAGTTGGAAATCAGAGACGTGCTGCCCTTTGGTCCCAGGAGCTGCTCATCACCCAGCCACCCACCTTTCCATCCACCCATCTGTCCCCTTCTACCCATCTACCCACGCATACCCACCTACCCAGCCACCTCCATCCAACCACCTACCTATCCCCTTCCATACATCTACCTCCCCATGCACCCAGCAACCTATCCACCCACCTGTCCCCTTCCATCTCTCTACCCTCCCCACACCCAGCCACCCACCCATGCATTCAACATAACGTTTTCAGGCACCTTAGAGTTCTTGCCTTCACAGAGCTGGCCATTAAGGGGGAAAGTCAGGCATTAATCAAACAATTACTCAAATGAACATGTAATTGCGGACTGAAGCAAGCCCTTGAAGGAAATGACGGCAAAGGCTGTGCTGCTGGGTCCAGGTGGTATATTAGGAGATTTCTGGGGTGGGTGCTAGAGAAGAGTGTTGCTTTAGAGATAGGGGAGCAGGCACAGGCTAAGTAATCATCTTGCTCCAAATCCTGTAAGTGAGGGAGTCAGAATATGAACAGGGTCACTTGGGGTTAAGCCCAGAGACTATTCTGTCCCCAGCATGGGGCAGCCCACGAAGGGGCCCCTGACTTGGTCTGCCTAGATCAGCGGAAACTCCCCAAAGTGCAGTTGAACCAAGGCCTATGGATGAGCAGGGGACATGAGGACCAGTGGAGAGGCCACTGTTCCCACACAGGGTGGGGAGGGGAGTAGGGCTGCCCACCGTGGGTTACCACCTGCTCTGCTGTGAGCCCAGCTGAGCATCAGGACTGTCGGGGAGCTGCAGTGAGGAGGGGAAGGAGATGGGAAGACTGGGGGAGGTCAGCTGTGGCACCCCGTCCATACATTTAAAAACATTAGATAAAGCTGCTGTCTGAAGGTGGGGTTCCTGAGCCCGGCTGCTCTTCGGAGAACATTTGAAGCAATTAACTAGTGGGATTTGGTGCTGGCTTCCCGTGCCAGCCCTGCCTGGGGCCTTCCTGCTGGGCTTAGGGGCCAGGCTGGCATCCAGGAGCAGGTCGAGGTAGTGAGGGCTGGATCTGGGGCCTGAGACTCCTGTAGCTCAGGGGACCTCCCCCAGCTTGCCTGGTAAACTAGTGTGTTGCCCACTCCCCCACTTGGGCAGATATTTGTGGGGGCTCTTGAGGAAAGGAAGCAGCCTACCTTGGGGAGGAGGCTGTTTCCCACTAAGGGCCCTGGGATCTGGCCCCTGGCTTCCTCTTCAGGCTCCATGGTCCTTTCTCCTGCAGGACCCTGCTGTCAGGTCGTCTCCACTGGGATATTGCTGTGCAGTGCCTGGGGTCTGGCCTTTAGCTGGGTGTCTCAGCAGGGAGTGGCCAGTCTGGGGCCCTACTGGATGAGGTGGGCCAGGCCACAGCATGGGCTTCTTTGGAAAGCCAGCAACTCTGGAGCTTGGCCTCACGGGTGGGTGTGAGAGTATAGGACCCCCTAGCTGTCTGCAGTTGGGATGCTCTTCCTGTTTTGTCATAAAGGCAGCTCTTGCTGGGGCACAGTGGCACGGACCCTCCACCCCCTCCCCCACCAAGTCCCGCACCTGTTTCTCAGCCTGCATCCCTGGCAGCCAGCTGCCAGAGGCTGTCCAGGCCTGTCTTAATTGGGAATCAGGGCCCTGGGAGCCTGTTGTTTGAGAGGCCTGGGGCTGATCAGGTCTTGGACTTCTTTGGGCCCTTCTGTGGGTCACCTGGTTGGTCACACCCCAAAATGTTGTTTGCCAGGTCTGAGGGAGAGAATTCCTCTTTACATTGCCTCTGCTGCCCTGACTGGCCACCTACCCCTACACCCAGCCCCATCTCCAAGGCTGGGGAAGGGAAAGAGACCCTAAACCAGGGCCTGCCTCCTCCTCTTCCACCAGGTCTAGGACCCCAGTCTCACTTTGTGTCTGGCCAGGAGCAATAGCAGAGCCCCACCAGATAGGAGGTGACCAACAGCTCCGGAGAGCAGGAAGCCTTTAACGGGCCCCTCCCCTGTGAGGCCTCCTTTAGATGGGCCGTTGTGGGGCTATTGTCCTCCTGCATTATTGGGAGCATTCAAGCAAGTGGCACACTTGGCTGTGCCAAAGCCCTATTGACCAAGTGTTGACAGCACATTTTTTTATGTGTTTGCCCCTTCCATGAGTGGTAAACCTGAGGAAAGGAAGGTTGTCTTTGTCATAGATTTTCAAAGCCTGGTATAGAGCCGGACACAGAGTAGCTGTCCAAATATCACTTCACATTTGATCAGAAAGATATACGGAAGGCAATGAGCTCGTGAAGGATGTCCAGCCCCATTAGCCGTTAGTGAAGGTTCCACTGCACGGTCATAAGATGGCTAAAATGAAAATGTTAACAGTACCAGATCCCTCCTTTTCTTCCCTCCCTTATAAAAGCACTTGGGTAACCCTGGTCCTTCCTGCAGCCCTAAAGGGTGATGTCCAGCTGGCGAGACCAATGTGCTCGGGAGGGCAGCACAGACGCCCTGCCTAGGGTGGAATTAATGTGTGAGACCAGATGAACATAAAGGAACTGCTGGGCACAGCTGACTTAGAGTCACAGACATGTGCTGAGCCACTGGGAGCCTGCATGTTACCTGCATGTTGCCCACACGTTGCATCTGGTTCAGTATTTACATTTTACAGGAGGAGGGAGGGAGGGTGAGGAATGGCTGGGGACAAGGGGCAGGTTGGTTCAGGCCCTGGAACCTGTCCCCAGGCCACTCTCTTCTTGTGGGAGACCAGGGTTTCCATTCCTGGGCCTACCAAGGGGCACCTGTGGTGTCTGCCTATGAAATTTCCTTTCTCAGACTCACAGACCCTCAGGTGAAACAGCCCTGTTAGGAAGAAAACCCAATTTATTTTTGCACATGTTTGGAGAATAGATCCCAAAGATATGAATAATTCATCTCTCTACTTGTTCTATTCCTCAGACATTTTGGGGTCAGGAGAAATGACTGAATTAATTTTGTTTTAATGTGATAAAAACAACAACACAACAGTGTCATGGCGCTCTCCCCAAATCATGCAAAGTGCTCAACATGGGATCAGTGGGTGGGTCTGGGGCTGCTGGGTCCCCACCTGAGACGGAACTCCCTGGAGAACAAGCCTCAGAAACCTCTTTCCCCCCGTGGACACAGGCTGGCGGGCAGACCAACATCCATGGAAATAGCTCTGCTTGTTTGGGTTTTCTTACAGACCCCCCCCCCCCATGACCATGGCTGTTATTCTTCTAGATGAATCATCGGGAGGTGTCACCTGCTTCCTGACCCCATGGGTACTTGGACTCTAAATCCTGAAAGCTCTTGCTTTGTATCGTTAGGTTTCCAACAAGACACAGCCGCCTCTGGGCAGCGCAAAGTCAGGTTTGTCACTGGGCCTGAGGGAGCTGGCAGAGCTGCCGGAATGGATGCACTGCCCCTGCATCAGGCAGCTGAGGGTGGCAGGGCTGAGAAAGGTGGGAAGGAAGACGTACGTTCTCTCAGTCGGTGAGGTACCACCAACCTTGCAGCAAACAGCAGCAAGCAGACCTCTCACAGCTCCGAACTCTGGAAGTCAGAGACTGAGGTGTGGGCAGGGCTGGTGTCTGCCAAGGGCCAGGAGGGAGAATCCGTTCTTGGCCTCTCTGCGGGCTCACAGGTGCCACCGTCTTCCTGTGTCACCTACCTCTGTGTGTGTCTGTCCTGGTCCAAATTCCCCCTTTTTTATGAGGACACCAGTCAAACAGGATTAGGGCCACCCCCGGGACCTCATCTTACCTGCATTATATCCGCAAAGGTCCTGTCCTCAAGTAAGGTCTCGTGCTAAGGTCCTGGGGGTTACGAGTGTGATGTGTGGATTTTGGGGGGCATACAGTTCATATCCTGGAGGGATGTGAAGTGGGGAGGTGAGAGTCAAGATTGGAGCCACCACCTCTGTCCTGCTGCCTCCCTTCTCTGGGAGGCCATAGCAGGAGCAGCCGGTGGGAGAGCGCGGTGAGGTGTGGCCACACTCCCACACCACCGAGATGATGGCCGACTCATCTGGGCAGTGGCTCCAAATCTCCTCCTCCCAAGGCCAGCCCACATCCTCCTACAGCTGAACCTGACCAGAAGCACACTGGGAAGGGGCTTCTGGGAAACATCCCAGCTTCCCACGTTTTCCTAGCTGAGGGAGAGCAAAGCCTCATGCATCTGTATCCTCTCTTGGATCTCAGGTAACCTCACTGAGAAACCTCAGCAAAGCAAGGGCCCAAAGCTTCTGGAAGCGTTAAGGGTTCAGGGTTAAATCTCTGACCTTGTGTGTCCACTGGGACTCTTGATTCTAAACCACAAAAGAAGATAGGGCAGAAGTAGATGGGGCCGGCTGGCAGGAAGGCTGGAGATAATCACCTTCTGTGAAGTCTGTTAGGACAACACTGCCATTGCTGTGGATAATTTCCTGGTGTCTTCCTCCCTCTAGCAAGATTCAAGTCCCAGGGCAGGAGCACAGGAGTGACAATTCCAGAGAGAGGGAGGTTCCATGGCCAGATGGAGGCCTGGCCCCTCCTGCACCTACCCATGCCCCATGCGGGAAGAGGGCTTAGAGGCTGGGAGGTCAAGACCCATAGCCCACCTAGTAGCAAGCCCACACTTCCACTCTGGTCACCCGGCTATGCTTCCTGGCCTTGGGTGTGGCAGCATCACTGTGTTCCAAACAGTGGGATGTGGGTAGATGTGATGGATGCAATTTCTAGGCCTGGCCCCCAAACTGTGTTCCCCTACCCAGGATCCTCTGTCCTCTCTTTCTGCATCTGCCTGAGTGGAGAGAGTTCCGAGGAGCCAGAGATAGCCAGGTTGCAATCAGATGGAGCCTGGATCCCCATGTGACCACGTGGAGTACTGCCCATCAGCCAGAAACAAGCTAGGTTGTACTTGATGTGAGTGAGAAAGAAACTCTTCTAATGTCAAGGTACTGAGATTTGGGGGAGTTATTAGAGTGGCTGGAGTTGCTTACCTTACAAATACAACTGGTGAGCTAGCTAAGGGCAGGATCCATTTCATGGATAAAGAATCTGGCAATATGACAATTTATTTTTAAAAAAAAAATCACACAGCTAATTAGTGGGAAAGGCAATACCTAATCCTAAGTGTCAGGGTGCTGGAGTGTGGCCAGGATACTGAGGAGCCCTGAAGCCACTGGTGTGCAGCCGACTGTCTCAAGAACCTGCTTTGTCTTAGGTTTTCCCGGCACACCCTGGGATCCCTGGAAGGGATCGAGCCCAAGTTTTTGGATTCCACATCCTGTGCTCTACTGACAAGAGGGCTTTTTAAAGAAAAGTTATTATTTTTTTTATTGCAAAAGGAATACATATTCACTTTAGGTGCATAAATAAAAAAAAGATAAACTTCCTATCATTTTTCCAGCCAGAAATCACTAGTGTAAACATTTTCAGGTATTTCTTTCTAGTCTTTTCCCATATTTGTCTCTTTCTCTATCTCTCTGCTTCAGACATTGCTGATTACTTCCCCCACCCTAAATTAGGTGCCCTCCCCCTAGCTTATGACAAGCTCCTGGTTTTCTTCAGTTGTGGGTGGGGCATGTGTTGGACACAGTGGTGAGTTGTGACTTGAGTGCTCCCTTCATGGGGGGCTGGCTCCTGCCCCAGCTGCTGGGAGGCATCAGCACCTCCAGGGATGCTTCGCTGAAGAGAACTTCACTCCTTCCTCCAGCAGCCTGTACCCACTGACACGTCGAGGTGGGACAGAGCTCAGCCATCCTGGCCCAACCCAGATGACCTTGCCAGCTCTTAGCTCCAGTATATCTTGTGGTCAGGCCACCCCACAGAGGACTTTCCTCTGTCCACCTGCTTCTATCTCTCCTTCTCCCAGGTGTCGAGCAGGGGAAGGTCTCCTAATCAGTACTCTGCATGCTGAGCTCCATCTCAGGGTCTGCCCCTTTAGAGGCTAGTGGATGAGGATGTGATGCCTGGAGCTGGATGGTCATCTCCCATCCATGAAGGGACAATTTTGAGGCCAAGTGAGCATGGCAGAGCAGAGAGGAGGAGGAATCCCAAGTCTTGTGACGTCACATCATCACTGAGCACACCAACTTGAACATCTTGTCATGTGACATAGTGTATTGCTGTAGTTTAAGGCCATCTTAAGTGGTTCTATGCGTGCAGCCTGAAGCATCTTAACTAGTTTATGTTTTCGTGGGCATATGCACATCCTTGCAATTTCACTTCTTAACTTTGAAATGGGGCCAAAGGTCACTCCTTGAACAGAGCAAAGGCCAGGAGAAGTCAGTCTCAGGAAAGTAAGTGTTGAAATGAAGCGGCCAGAAAACCCCAGGCCTGTGCTGCTCCCAGAGCAGACGCCGTAGCCAGGTACCTTTCAGTGGTGTGGCATCCCCATTCCCAGGGACAGGCCAGGTAGGCCTCTGGGCTGCTGCCGGCCAAAGGGCACCCACCACTTGGGCCCTCCCACGCCTTCTCCATGAGTTGCAAGAGCCCTGGGTTAGTGTTAAGGACTGTGGGTCAGCCCTCTGGCCACCATGCTCTTTCCCACAGAACTTTAAGAAGGGACTGAGTCAGCAGAGCTATTTTTGTGTTTTCAGCCATTGGAGTCACAATCTTAATTTGTAAGACATAGTTTTGCTCCTTAGAAACTTGAGACTGCCCAGTAGGCCCTGGGGCGCTGCCAGAACAGACTCTGCCCCAGCCCCTGAGCCTTGCTGCTCTCCCAAGGAGAGATCCAGCCCTGGCCTGGACAGGAAATCCCAGCACTGGCTCTGGTGTGACTGCCTTCCGGAAGCTTCCTGGTAATCAGCTGCCTCTCCTTTCCCTCTCCTCCCAGGCCCTCAGTGGCCCCCAGTGGGCAGGTAAAATTGGTGAGGTCCCCAGGACTAAACACCCTGCCAAGTGGGCTGGGCTTCCGTGGTAGCCGCTGGACCCAGTGCAGCGGGTTCCGGGACTGTGTGGCTGTTCCCCAATTTTGGTCCCTGTCCTTGTCCAAGGCTGTTCTGGAGACCTGAGCAAGTCCTCTTTAGACCTTGGCCCCCAAACTGGCCAACTAGGCAGTTTAGGGCAGAGAAGGCACAAGGTGAACCTCCCCATTGAGTGGAGGAGCAGGGGCTCGGAGAAGTGACCCTGCCCCGGTCCAGGCCCACCCTGTTCCATGTCACCTCTCTGGATCTGGAACTTCTCTTCTGGGGTAGAACCACGATGGGGGC
The DNA here is from genome assembly GCA_963574655.1 of Perodicticus potto. Classification (NCBI taxonomy): domain Eukaryota; kingdom Metazoa; phylum Chordata; class Mammalia; order Primates; family Lorisidae; genus Perodicticus; species Perodicticus potto. The sequence goes on along the minus strand of CAUYRH010095879.1, from coordinate 125,238 downwards.
TCCCTAGAGATCTGGAAGTCGAACCATCGTGGCCCCTGCCTTGACTTGTTTGTTACTCATTCGTCAAGGTCTGTTGGTGTGACGAGGAGCCCAGCTCTGAGTGTGTGGTTGAGAGCAAGGTCCTGCATCTACCAAAGGGTCACCCTAAGGAGTTGAAGACAGACAGTCCAAAAGTGGACATGCCATGAAACCACACAGACAGTGGGAAGGGGCCTGAGGGAGCTGCAGGGGCTGGGAAGGAGTTGCTGCCACACAAGTTCATGTCCACATGGAACCCGTGTTTGTGACCTTTTTTGGAAATACGGTCTTTGCAGATGTAACTAGTTAAGTTGAGGTCTTAGATGAGGTCATCCTGGATTCAAGTGGGCTCAAATCCAATAACTAGTGTCCTCCTAAGAGGCAGAAAAGACAAACACAGGGGTGTGTGACAACAGAGGTAGAAGCAGGCCTAGCAGAACCCCCCGCCCAGATTCTCCAAGGGAACCAGCCACAGGGTGCTTTGCTCTTGGACTTCCGGCCTCCAAGATGTGAGAAAGTGAATTCTGTTGTTTAAACCACTTGTTCTCTGGTACTTTATTATGGCAGCAGGAGCTGACTAGTAGCCTCCAGACCCTCAGTGCCAGTCCCTGGGTAGACTCCCTGCCACTAGCCCAGCGCCGTCCAATGGAACTTTCTCTGATGTCTGCACTGTCCAACATGGCTCTCTGCACTGAGGGTCTGAACGTGTAAAATTTCATTTAGCATCTACTTAAATGTGAGTGCCGATATCTAGGCAGCCCTGGAGTGGTCTGTGCCAAGCCCAGGGAAGGGGCATGGCAGGGGCCAGGATTGGACCACCCTCCTCTGAGGCCCTTTGCACCCGTGTGTGGGGGGGCATTGTGCCTGACCGGGACCCTCCCACAGCCGGCCTTTCTGCGCATGTCTGTGTCTTTAGGTTGGGCAGCGTCTGGGACAGAGGAAGTCCTTAGTCGAGCTTTCTTGAAGTGATCTGGCTTTTTTGACATCCACTTTTTCTTCCTTCAGTTTATAATACCCCAGGGCTTTGCCGAGGCCTCTGCCTTTACTTTGCAAGCCGTGCAGATCCTGAAGAGTGTTCACTTCCCAGGGATTAAGAGAATTGTTTTAAATATAGACTCTACCAACAACCCCATAAAAGTTTTATTGGTGGTAGTCATCCTTCAGCGGGCTGCTCATGTCGGACATCCGACAGGGTTACGTAAGAGCGAGCTTGGGGTTCTGGGAGTGGGAAATGCCTCTGCGTCCGGCCTGTGTGTAGCCAGGGTGTGTGGCACAGTCATGTGATTACCATAAAGTTAGCACCTCGGGGTGCTTAGGAAAAGTGAGGAGCTTCCAGATGCGTGTGGCTTGAGCAGAGGTTTGAAAATAGGAATTCAGAAGTGAGTTTTAGCTGGGCTTAGTGACCAGGTCTCAGCATCTAGGGAAGACCCTGTGGCCAGGACTTGCAGAGGTCGGAGACCTCAGTTGGAGTTCAGGTCTTCCACTTTCCTGGTGTCCTTGGCCACTGGACCACACACAATGACTCACCAATGGGGGAAACAGGCTCCAGGGATGATGGTGGGAATGACAGTGGGGAGGCAGTGGTACCACTGCACAGATGGGAGAGGAGGCAAGGTGGCAAGGGAGGTGAGGTGTGCTGGTGTCCTGGTTGTGAGGACAGGTGGTGTCCTGGTTGTGAGGAGGGGGGGACATTAGGAGGAGTGGAGGTGGTGAGAAGAAGTGGGGGATGGGGAGGGGAGGGGGAGGAGACTGAGAGTAGAGGATGTTCCTAAGGAGGATGATAAGATACTTGGTGATACTCCAGAGTTTTTAATCCATTTTTCTGTCAGGAAGTACTTGTAGAAAGCTGTCTAGTGTGATGGGTTAACATCTCCTACCTGGCATTACCAAGGCAGGGGTTCCAGAGATCAGTGTGAAGGGGTCACCATGGGAGGGGTTCCAGAGGTCAAAGTGATGTAACATCTCCCTGGCATCACCATGGCAGGGGTTCCTGGGGTCAGGCCCTGCCTGGTCTCTATCTGCTGAGAACCACCATAACACCCTGAACTCAGGCCTGAGGCTGACACCACTTCCCCTGGCCTGGGCGTACCTGCCTCGCTGTCTGTTCTGAGGCTGCAAGGCAGCGATCCATTCTCAAGGCCTTTCTCTGTTTCTCGTCATTCCTCCAGGGTTTATAGTTTATCCATCCTTCATTGGGATGTGATTTACAAGTGGTGGAATTCAGGAATCCTTATGTGGTTCCATGACTTGTTCCTCGAGCATGCCTGTGTAACCCCTTTCTCACGTCAGGTTCTGGAACGTTTCCCAGAGCTCAGGAAGTGTTCTGCTGTCCCTTACAACCCCCACCCAAAGGAACAACCTTTGTGAGTTGTATCGCATGACTCTCACCTTCTTCAGAACAGTACAGAAATGCAGTCACAGAGTTATGCTGTCTTGGTCTAGGCATCTTCCACACACCATCATGTTCTTCAGATTTATTCATGTTGTTGCCTTGATCTGGTTTAGTCTTTTTCACTGTCATATAAGGTTCCATCATATACCTATTTTAAAAATTCATATACTTTTGTTTTTGAGACAGAGTCTCACTTTGTCATCCTCGGTAGAGTGCGGAAACCTCATAGATCACAGCAACTTCAAACTCCAGGGCTTAAGTGATTCTCTTGCCTTAGCCTTCCGAATAGCTGGGACTACAGACACCCACCACAATGCCCCACTACTTTTAGAGATGGGGTCTGGCTCAGGCTGGTCTTGAACCTGTGAACTCAGGCAATCTGCCCACCTTGGCCTCCCAAGGGCTGCAATTATAGGTGTGAGCCACTATGCCCAGCCAAAAAATTCATATACTTTTAGATAGACTTTGGATTATTGGAGTGTTTTAAATAGAGTAGATGTAAGCGTTCTTGCAACATCTCTTTGTGGATTGATGTTTTACGTGTGACATCTTTCGGCTCTGTGGTTGTGAAGGCCATGGTTGGATTAGAATTTTCTGAGAGGAGGCAAGGTGGCAGGGGAGGTGAGGTGTGCTGGTGTCCTGGTGTCTTTTATGCACCTGTCATGTTTCTGGTGTGTAACTGGGTTCCACAGTGGTCGCTGAGCTGACTCGCATGTGGGTGACAACACGTGTAGGTTCTTAGGCCCTCACAGCTCTCTTGGTGGCTCAGTACCTTCTGTGTCAGGGATGGCCAGGAGTCCATGGTGCCATAGGCGTGAAGAGCTGAGCGATGGGCCTGGAGATGTGTGTTCGCAGCCAGCAGTGCACAGCTGTTTCCTCTTGTGGCTTCCGCCCCCTCAGATGATTTGTTTTATTAGAGGAGTGTCCTGTTTGCTACCGACCAGCAGCCCTGGCAGCCCTGGGAAGGCAGAAGCCTGTTGTTGTTTGTGTCCGTGGCTCTTTTTTCCTCTGTGCACGTGGATGGCCGGAGATTGGGCCTCCCCTGCACTGTGGCTGGTCAGCCCGTCAGGCTGGATCTGCACAGGGGCAGAGGGGAGCCAGCCCACCTGGTCTAGTGTCCTGGGCACACTTTGGGAACTCCGGGCAGGTCACAGGCAGAGTCAGTCCCACATCTGCCTATCTACTCTGCACAGCTGGGCCCTGGATGCATCTGCTGGCACCAGCTCCTCTCCTGTCCCAACAGCCCTTTGACAATGACCTTTGCCAGCTCTTCAGGGGAGCAGCAGGGCCCAGGGCTCCCCAGGTGAATGGGAGTGCTGGGCCATGGGGTGGGTCAGTTTGGAGCCCTGTCTGTGTCTTCCTTTCTGGCTGGCAGCTGTGGCATGTCCTAGAACTTCCCAGGCTCATGAGCCTTCATCCGTTGTTGGACTGGGCCATTCTACATCGTAGGGTGGAGCCCAGCAATTAGCAGAGGGGAGGATTCACTGCAGAGTAGCTCCAGGGCCAGGCCAGTATTTTGGGGATGTAGGGGCTCAGCTCAGAAGTATGAATTGGCCGGTGCTGGTCTAGAATTGATGCTTCTTGTGCTTCCTGCCATCCCAGCTCCCTATTCCCCAAACCAAGTACTAAGAGCCTTTTGTTCGATTTCCGGAGCAGATTGGGGTGAAGATGGGCTGTCTGGGCTGGGAGGGGCATGGCTGGCTCTGACACTGGGGTTGCAGTTTGGTCCAAGAACCTTATCTGCATATTTGACTAGGAAGTGTGTGAACGCTGTTCAGTGAGCTAGAATCAGATGTTCTCTGGTGTGGATTTGGCCTTGGTCTGGGGGCTGAGCCCCATGCTCAGTGCTTGGTGCAGAGAGTGTAGGGTCTGTGTTCAGGGTAGCACAGGTCCTGCAGTTATCTGGGCTCCAGGGACCTGAGACTCCCCTCTCCCCAGCTCAGGAAGTGGCAGCACTTGCCTGGACACAGCCACTCTTGCCGAAACTCTCCATTTCACGCTCGGCCGCAGAAGAGGTTGTCCCTTAGGAATGGCTGCGGTGCCTGCCACAGCTGCTTTGCACCTGGTTTTATGGGAAACTGTGAAATGAGATTTTCTCAGGATTCTTCTTTGGGAAGATTGGGATGGGGTGGGGTGGGCCTCCGGTGATGTATTGAAACCCCCTATGGAAAATGGTAGAAATTGCATGAATAGTGCGCAAATGCTCTGGCGTTTAAATCGTTAAGTCAGAATGTGTTGGAGCTCCGTCCTTGTCTTTCTGAGCTGGTGCCGGGCGGGCCTCACCACACTTTTCATTAACCGGCCAGCTGGGATGCTGGGCCCAGTGTGGACAATCTTAGCACCTGCTCATTCAAACGTGTGTTTCACGTGCCCAGGCCCAGCACTGTCCTCTGTGTTCTCCTGGCTCCCTTGAGGTGGGTTGGGGCCGTGGGACTGTCCCCACCCTTCCTGAAGCCCCATGCATTCGGCCTGGGGCACAGGCCAGGGACAGTGGCTGGTGCAGTGGGAAGAACAGGGCTCTGACTCTGTGTGGTGATCTTGACCTCTTAGCTTCTGTGTCTCAAGGTGTCTTTCCTGCATCTTCTCAGTGAAGCCTCCTCATGTCCCATGACCCTGGGTTGGGATGAGGTCACTGTGTGGGTAAGGGGTTCAATCCCCACAGATGTTCTGCGAGGGCAATTGCATCCCCATTTTAAAGATATGGCCTATCCAGGAGGGCCCATCATGAGGAGATGGGCTCCTGGCCCCGTGTGTGGGCCCTCCCACTGGGAGCAGCCCAGGATTCCCTGTGCTGGGCCAGGCAGGGTGTGTGTCCCCAGGCAGCAGATCTCCTCTGACCGCAGCTCCTGGGACTTGGCTGAGGATTGTGGCTTTGGGAACAGTGGCTAAGGCTGGCATCTGGCCCAGGAGCCCTTGGGGATTTTCTTGGGATGTGTCCTCTGCAGCCCCCAGGGAACCCCAGGCCTGCTTGTGCTCTTTGAGGGAACCTCCTGCTCCTCTCCTGGGGCTCAGCTAGGCTCCTGAACATTTAGGGTGAGAAGTCTTATTGGGATGTCAGGAAAGTGTCATTCTCAGCACCCACAGGCCCAGGCAAGGTACTGTGGGCCAAGGATGCAGGTGTCTGGGTCAGTCATGGGGCCCACTTTTCCCTTGAGCATCAGCCTGGATTTTTAGCTATAGCCATAGACGCCACTCTAGCCAGTCCAAGTCAAGAAGGCATTTATTAGAGGTAGCCCCAGACTCTTTGTGGATGGGACTTAAATAAACCCTAAATAAGGCACAGTGGCTCATGCCTGTAATCCTAGCACTCTGGGAGCCTGAGGCAGGTGGATTGCCTGAGTTCAGGAGTTCGAGACCAGCCTGAGTAAGAATGAGACTCCCATTTCTAAAAATAGTTGGGTGTTGTAGCAGGTGCCTATAGTCCCAGCTACTTGGGAGGCTGAGGCAAAATCGCTTAAGCCCAAGAGTTTGAGGTTGCTGTGAGCTATGATACCATGACACTCTACCCAGGGCAACAAAATGAGACTCTGTCTCAAAAAACAAACAAACAAACAAACAAACAAAAAACCCCCCAAACAAACTCTAAATGTTCTCCAGGGTGTTTGTGGGAGGCAAGGTCACAGCCCCCAGCCAGTGCCCGGCATGGACATGTCCACAGACCCTGGGAGGAAGACCCTGCGGCCACCACCTCCACCAGAGAGAGTTCCATGCCTGCTTCCTGTGGGCACTTTACATGGGCTCCTGGTGGCAGAGCCTGGAAGCAGCCGCAGTCCTTGAGTTGGGAGGAGGTTGGGGAAGCACTCATGTCATCCTGGGGGGCTTTATTGTCAGACGGTGGGATGTTCCCTGAACCTAAAGAGGGTGCTCTGCAAAGAAATGACTATGTTGCATAGTTCCTGCTGCCCTCGCCACTTAAGTCTGCTTACCCATCTGCTGGTGGGAGGCTGGAAGCTGGAGCAGCAGCGACACCTCCAACCGGGGCTGGGTCCTCCCCTGGCCCTTGCAGGGACCAATCCCCTTCCTGAAGTGTCTTTCCCACCTGAGTTTCAGTGAGCCACCAGACTCAACTCCTGTGCACCTGGCATGTGCCTGTGTCCTCTGCCCCGTCCCTCCTGCTCAGGGCTTTGCCTCCCACAGTGGGTGCTGCAGAGGTATCCACAAGTTTAGCTCTTTCTTGCTCCTGGGCCTCTTGGCGGGATACTCAATCCAGAGCAAGGCTGGTTCCAAACTGAGCTGGCAGGAGAAGGACCATCCTCTTTCTCCCTAGTTAGACCAGGGCCAGGCAGCGGGCAGAGGCCGGAGGTGGCCCAAGAAGGAAATGGTTGAAGTTTGCAGCCAGGGCAGGAAATGGACAGATTGTCGTGGAGGCGTTGGAATGCCAGCTGGAATGCTGCTCCCTGGCTCCCCCGAGATTCAAGCCCAGTGTCAGGAAGTGCCTGGTGTCTTGGCCGGAGGAGCTTTATGCCCCTGCTGGGTGGGTGCCTACCCAGCACAACCTCAAGTTCCTACTTAGAGGCTTTTGGGGGGGAAGTTTGGATAAGGAGGGGGCTGCAGGGTAGTAGAGGAACTAGAGTAGTGAGATCTACCTCTGCTGCTGCCCGCGTGGGGTTTCCTCTCAGCTTCTGTGCCAGTATGTGAAGCCCTCGAGAACCAGCCATGGCAACCTCCCCAGACCCCCAAGCCCATGGGATTCTGCATGCTCTTTCACACTTGCATACACTGTCTTCTCCCCTGGCAATGATTTTCTCTGATGGAAAACTATTCAGTCTTTAAAACCCAGTTCTGGCAGCAGCTCCTGGATCAAGCTGTCTCTGAAGCTCCCCTCCTCACAGATTCTGGATCCTTCCCGTTCTCAGCCCAGACTCCTGGCTTAGGGTGCCACACACTCACTCCTCTATCTCTCTCACCAACTGTGGGGTCCCTGAGGACAGAGGCCCAGTCTAACTCCCTCTGTCTCCTCATACCCCAGGCTCTTGGGACACACAGTTGGCACCCAGTGTTTTCTGGGGCTTGGCAATGCCACTCTTGCAGTTTCAGCAAACTTCCCCTTAGCCACTCAGGAGATGGCTCCTGGGGTCAGGGCACATTCTGCACTCTCCCGGGAGATCTGTGTGGACTCAGTCTCTACCAACACTGCTGCTGTTCTTAACACCACCATCCTCGGCTCTGTAGTATGCGGTGCTCAAAACCCTGGGCTTGCAAGTCAGGAAGCCTGTGATTGAACCCGGGCTCTCCTGCCTGGCTTTAATTTCAGCTTCCCAGGCCTCATTGTCATCAGAACACACCCACCTCAGCAGGCTGTGGGGGACCTAGTGACAGAGAGCTGTCTGCATAGAGCCTGGCACCCAGTAGGTGCTCAGCAATGCAGCTGTTATTGTCCACCCCTCACAGGCGCTGGCTCAGAATGGCTCAGATTTCCAGGCCTGGGAGCCCCCCTATTCCTTTGTTCCAGTGGAGGGGATAATTAACATCCCAGCCCTGAAAGAGCAGCCTGCTGTTCAGAGTGAATGGAAGGGTGCCTGGCAGTGCTGCTCCTGCTAGCCTCACGGTGGCCTTGCCCCATGGCCCCATCCTCCGGCCGCTGCTGGTCCTCAGAGTAGCAGGGTTGCCCTCAGGGTGGGGGTTTGGTTCACCTTCAGAGTGTTGTGTCATCAGATCAGCGGGTGTAATTCAGCCTGGAAGCAGCTTGGGTCACTGGGCAGGAGTGCAAGAGGCAGCTGCCGGGACTCAGTGGGACCCAGCTGGGATCTGGGTGGGATCCAGTGGGTCTAGTGGGGTCTGAGTAGGATCCAGGGAATCCAGTAGGGTCTGGGTGGGATCCAGTGGGGTCTGGGTGGGATCCAGGGGATCCAGAAGACTTCAGGTGGGCACCACAGTTGGCAGCCACCTCAGGTGGACAAGGCCGGACACGACTGGACCTAGTGGTATGGACAGGCTGGCTCAGGTGGGTGGCCTGGGGGTCACCTGCCCTGGGTGTCACATATGTACTTCCAAGATGGGCCTGCTTGTAGGTTGGTGCTCAGGGTGGTACTTCTGGACTCCATAAACAAGTCTTCTGAGAACCTAGGAGTCCAGCCAGGCCTCATGAGCACCCCAGGTGGACAGCAACTCCTGGAGGGGCCCTGTGCTGGCAAGGGTGACCTGCAAGGCCTATCCTGGTGAGGGTGACCTGCAAGGTTGACCTGGGAGGTCCCTGTCCTGCGCAGAGTGGGCAATGATAACACTGATTCAGGGCCCGGAAGGTGTCTGGGCCCTGCTCCTGTTTGCTGAGCCGACATACCCTGTGATGAGGGCAGTTTCAGGTCGGGAACACTGCTCACCATACCCGACATTCGCTGCCGGCAATCGCATGTGAGTTAAGGAAACGCTTGTTTTCAACGTAAGCTGATCGCTGTGGAATTCTGGATGTGCTCTGCGGCTGCGCCTGTGGACACTGCAGCTGGTGAGACAAACAGAGCGCAGTTGGTGCTGCTCTTCACCAGGCCTTGTGGGCGGGGCAGAGCAGCAGCATGGCCAGACTGCAGTGGCCCCTCAGCACCCTGACCCTGCCAGGGTTGGCTCTGCTGTCCCAGACCCCAGAGCAGTCACCCAGCTCATTTTGCTCCCTGACGCTGCTGCATCCTTGGGCCTTCTGTGGGCCAACTCCCCCTGGAGGCTGCGCAGCCCCCCTATAGGCCACGGGCTGGTGTAGGTAGGTTGATGCTGCTGCTGCTTCAGATCCCCCCTCTGCCTCTGGCTCCCCCTCCCTGTGGACCCCATGTCACTGTCATCAGAAGCAAAAGCCAAGAATGCTGAGGCCCCCAGGAGGCCTGTGAAAGCACTGGCTGGGCTCCAGCGCTCACCATACTCCCCATGGGTGTGTCACAGAGCTGGCGGGAGGCCAGGAAGCAGCTCTCTGGCTGCTGTGGGTGTGCAGGGCGGTGCAGAGCTGGCTCTTTCCTGGGAGCCCACAGGGAGCTTCAGTCTCAGCCACAAGGAAGGCTGTCTCAGACTCCGGCCTCAGACTCCAGCACTGCACAGGAAGTCAGCTTGGCTACCCACTGAGCTCCAAGGGGTGGAGGCTGGAGCGCCAGAGGAGCTTTGGTGCTCTGATGTGAACCCTACACAAGATGGGGAAACGGGGGCATGGAGCTTGGAGTAGCAATTGTATCTGGTATTTACAATGGCATCTGCCTTCCCCAGGGACAGGGACACATCTATCTCCAGATTCCAGAGTCTGGCCGAGTCAGGCACATCTGAGAAGAACTGACTGAAACTCCCCTGTGTGGAAAGGTTTTTGTGAAGCTTTATGTCAATGTGGATGTGTCTCCTACTTCATGGATCTGGGCTCGAATCTCTGTCCTTGGCACTGCTCCCTGCTCATACTTGGGGACAGGATGGATGCTGCCTTGAGGTCTGCAGCTCAGCAGGGCTGGAGCCAAGGGGTGGCCTTCATGAAGGTGTCTGTCCCAGCCTCTGCAGACCAATGGGGCAACAAGGGTTGTGCTGCCCTACAAGTGCCGACCCTACCCCAGTTAAGGGACTTGATCTTGGAGCTTGGATGAACACGTGACAGACCGCCACAGACCCACACCCCACTGAGATTCACCACCCAGAAGGGTCTCCTTTATCTGCAGGTCCTGTGGGCACCCTCTCTGGAGTGAGGACAAGACTTGGCACCTGGCCAAACACAAACATGTAGGTGTGACATTTTCTGGGCAGGCAGCTAGGAGGAGAAGAGGCTGTCTGGAGCTGGGCAGGGCTGCCAGCAGGTATGGACTTCCAGAGTGTCCACTGGGAGCTGCATTTCTGGGCTCCAATTTCAGCAACACTGGGGACTCAAAGCCCAATCTTTAGATGTTTTCAGTTGCCTGTGACCAACAGAGTCTCTGGTTCAACTTGTGGGGCCAGGAGCTGGGTGGTTGGTGGGAACCAGAAATCACTGGCAGCCTCCGCCATGGAGGCCGTGGCTGGTGGTCATGTCTGGGCACCTTGAGACTATGCAGCTCCCTCCCAACATGGCCCCATGGCCAGGCTCAGGCAGGAACCCAAGGCTGGGAAGCTGAGGGGAGGATCAGGCTATGGTTTGAGGTGAAAGAAAGCAGAAGCTGCCCCTATTGTGCCCACCAGGGCCCTCCAGCATCATTTAGTAGACCTGTGGTTAGAGCACAGACATGGGCTCTGCCCTCAGTAGCTGCAGAATGTGCTTGAGGACCTCAGGCCCTGGTTTTGGAAGGTCTGAAGGGCTGGGGATCTTGAAGATCACAGCTAGAGCTCAGACAGGTGAGAGCCAGAAGGCTACAGGGTCCCTGTGCTGGGTGCTGACCTCCTGCCCCTCTCTCCTTCCTGCAGAGTGTGGGGAACTCCCTGGCACCTGGAGATGCAGGGCAAGCGTTATGTCACTCCAGGGCATGGCAAGGCCCTCAGGAGCACCACCACCCACGGATGTGCAGAGATTTCATGAGTTCCACCTCTTCCCGCCAGGCCAGGACTTCAGAGACCCCAGATTATGTGCCTGGCCACCCACTCCAGGCCCTCCCTTTCTATAACTAACTCAGAATGAAAACAACACTAACCCTTAAGATAAAAACGTATAATTTAAACAACCAGGGGGCCTAACATGGGATTAAAAGTTGGGCAGCCAGGGGTTAGATTCTGGGCCTTTCCTTACCAGACATGGGACCTTGAGAATGTTACCTATATCTCCCTGCCTCAGTTTCTCCCTATCTATAAAATGGGGTGATCACAGAACCTCTTTCAATGTGAGCATTGAGTTAATGCCTATAAAGCCCTTAGAACCAAGTCTGGGATTAAAGTAAGTGATCAGTAAATAGATGTTATTATCTCTGAACGTGACATACAACATGTAGGTTTGCTGAAATTAAAATTAAAAATCTCTGGATTTTGGTGTTTTCGTGTTTGTGCAGCCTATAACTGCCCATGGACAGTCTAGGACACCTGTGGCCTTTCTCACAGGGCTCTGGATAGACACAGATGGAAGGATATGGCACGTGGGCAGAGGATGCTGGCTGGCCTTGGCACAGGGGTGACAGGGCCTCCCGCTCAGAGGACAGGGGTGCTGGCTGCCCCCTCCCCATTCAACCAGGAGGGGACTCACCCCAACAGTTCCCTCCTGGGGCTATGAAAGATCCTGGCACTTGGCACCCACTGCGCCTCAAAGGGTTTGACAGGGCTGTGTGTCCTAGGTGCTGCCCCTGGGGGCAGGGCCATATCTTGTGCCAGGGCATCACCTCCCATCTCTGTACTCCCACTTAGTCCAGTAGGAGGTACTGCATGTCCAGGGGCCTAATGTCCTCAGAGGTGTTGAGGGAACCTGGATGAATGCAGCCTCTTCAGGGAACAGGGCTTGGGGTCCCCATCCCCACCTAGAAAGGAGATGGTGTAGCTGCCCTGCCCTCCTCCCTTTCTTTGCCCAGGCATACCCCAGCCCTGCACGCCTTCCTTCAGTGCCCTATCACTGACCTGAACCCTCTCTTCCTACGAAGCAGAGGGAGGGTACTCAGATGCAGTGAACCCTGCCGTGCACCTGCTGTTCCCCTAGACACAGGGTCCTCCCCAGCTAATTTCATTCCCTCTGCACACAGCCCTGAGTGGGGAGAGGCAGAAGCTGAAGGACAAAGATGGAAAGGAAGTGACCACGGGGCTATGCTCCCTCTGGGGGCTCTGAGGACTTGTTCATCTGTTTATGCATTCATTCCCTGAGCAGACATTCCTCACACAGCTCTGAGGATCCGCCACAGAAGTGCCTAGTCTTCTGGGAGTTTCTTCAAGTCCCCTTGGAGATCAGAGGCCTTGAAGAGTGGCGACCTCTGTCTGGGGCTGGGCGTGGTTTCCAGGCATTCCTGGGGTGGCGGGCAGCTCTTTAGGGCTATTTTGGGATCACCACAAATCTCACCCTCTTGTAAATGGGGACTTTTCATCAAATCCGGCTGGAGGGGGAGTGAGGTCACTCCCAAATTACAAGGGCTCTGCTGGGGGACTGGGGAGCCAAGGGTGTAACCCAGAATGCCTCATGGGGGTCACCTGCCTGCGGGCTCTGGGCACGCAGCTCCTCCTAGAGACCTCGTGGCACTCGGGCTGCAGTGTGAGTCTGGGAAAATCAGAAACTCTGGGCAAAACATTTGTTTCTTTAGGATGGGGGCAGCTGCATGTGGCGCTGATTCCTGGGAAATGACTAAATCTGCCTTGTCATTTTCAGGGAGGCCTGTCCAGGCCCAGCCTTGCCCCTGATCTCTGCTGCAGCCTTGGGGAGGTTTCAGCAGGGTCCTCAACAGCGCAGAGGCAGGGATGAGGCTGGCAGGCCCTGTCTCCAACCTGTGTAACCCAAGCTCTTAACTGGCCCCAGAAAAGCTTTAGGAAATCCACCTGCCTGTCCCCATTGGGTGATGCTAAATGGCATCTCCTGACCCACCCCTGGGCAGAAAAAAGTGGCAGCTGGTGAGGAGGAGAGACAGACAGAGACAGAGAGATAGACAGGGACAGAGAGATAAAGAGAAAGAAAAACAGAGACAGAGAAAGATGGAGAGACAGAGACAGAAAGAGAGAGACAGAGACACAGGGAGAGACAGACAGACAGGAACAGAGACAGAGTGACAGAGACCCAGAGAGACAGACATAAGGAGGGAGGAGACAGGAAGAAAGAAGACTGAGAAAGCTCCGGAGGTGTCTAGGCAAGGCGGGCAAAAGGGGGAGGAAACCCAGAGGGAGAGCTGAGGCCCCTCTGAAACACGGGCTCTGTACCATGAAGGGACTACAGCAACCGGACAGCCTCCAGACTCAATGCAGTTGACATGCTCATTCATTCATTCAACAAACATCCTCTGAGCAGCTTCAGCCATTACACGAGCCCTCTGGGCCATGTACTGACTGAAGCCTGCAGCCTCGCCCCTCCCATGTCTGTGAAATTCCCTTTCCATCCCTGTGGGGTCATGGTGCAGAAACTGCTCGTCACCACAGGGCTCAGTGGCTGTCCAGGGCAGCTGGACCTCAGTGTGTGTTCCCTGTGTGCACAGAGGCTGGTGCAGGGAAGGAAGCCTCAGTTAGGGCTGACCCTAGCAGGAGATGGGGTGTGTGGGCTTTGGCTTTGATGGAGGTGGGAGCCTTCCTGATATTTGCTATTTACTCAATATTTTTCTTTAAATCAATTCACTTTGACTTTCTTTTTTTTTTTTTGTAAGACTAAATCATAACCATATTTTCTCTCTGCGTATAAAATCAGGTCTGTTTTTAAAAACTTAAATAATTAAAAAGAAACACAGTATCTCCAATTAAAATGTCAGTAGCATTTGCCATAAATTGAGGTTAATTTAAATGACATATACCGGCAAAATGAAACAACGGTGGACTAAATTCTAGCTAGATAACTCTCAGAGGCAGACTCTGTGAGCCCCAGCCAGAGACTTTGTCCCTGATAAAAACCAAGGCTGGGAACCAGAAAGGGAGGGGCCCTCTCATAAACCCTAACCCCAACCCTAATGCTGTCAGCTGTCCTGACATCTCCTGGATGGGGCAGATAGGGGCTGCTGAGCCAGACTCAGAGAAGCCGGGGTCCTTACTCCTGCTGCTGGGGTTTGGAAGAGCCTAAGGCTCTGGAAGTGCTCTGCCCTCAAGGCCAACTTAAAGTGAGTTACTACACCAGATGGAGGGTCCTGAAGCCTGGGTGTCCAAAGCCCAGGCCAGGCCATTGAGGCAGCTGTTCTTTCTCTCATCTTCTGAGATGGTTTAAGCCTTGGGATGATTTTCAGTGTGACAGGTGAGAAGGAAGACAGGGCAGAGCCCTCGAGGGAGGGAATTCAGGCAAACATACTCGCACAATGAGGCAGGACCCATTGCTTTGCTACTGCACACCTGGCCACCTCTGTGTGGCTCATTCTAGATGGCTGTGGATGCGCCCTGCCTGTGCTGCACTCCTGCCACATCAGTCTGACCATGAACTCAAGTGCAAAGATCCAGGCCTATTCTAATGAGTCTCAGCATGGGCTGAGCACACAGTAGGAAGGCAAGAAGGTGGAGAGCACACAGCAGGAGGGTGGGGATGGTGGAAAGCACATAGTAGGAGGGCAGGTATGGTGGAGAGCACACAGTAGGAGGGCAGGGATGGTGGAGAGCACACAGTAGGAGGGCAGGGATGGTGGAGAGCACATAGTAAGAGGGCAGGGATGGTGGAGAGCACATAGTAGGAGGGCAGGAAGGTGAAGAGCACATAGTAGGAGGGCAGGGATGGTGGAGAGCACACAGTAGGAGGGCAGGGATGGTGGAGAGCACACAGTAGGAGGGCAGGGATGGTGCAGAGCACACAGTAGGAGGGCAGGGATGGTAGAGAGCACACAGTAGGAGGGCAGGAAGGTGAAGAGCACACAGTAGGAGGGCTGGGATGGTGGAGAGCACACAGTAGGAGGGCAGGGATGGTGGAGAGCACACAGTAGGAGGGCAGGGATAGTGGAGAGCACACAGTAGGAGGGTGGGGATGGTGCAGAGCACACAGTAGGTGGGCAGGGATGGTGGAGAGCACACAGTAGGTGGGCAGGGATGGTGGAGAGCTAAAAGTAGAAGAGAAGGCAGGTGGACTGTGTCCCTTCTAGGAAGGGCTGATACCTGCTGGTTGGAGTCACTGAGGTGCCCATGTGGGGATGTGGAGGGTAGAGGGTGACATGACACGGGCGCTCTGGGTGCTTCCTCCTTCCACAGGTAAGGGCTCATCCTCCAGACTCTCTGGGCTCCAGTTTGAAGGTCTAGGTTGGAGCTGTCCAATAGAAATTAAATCCAGACCTCATATATAATTTTAAATATTCTAGTAGTTACATTAAGCAGAGTAAGAAGTTAAATTCAGTAATGCATTTATTTAACCAATAGCCAAAATATTATCCTTTCAACATGTTTTCACTAAGAATTTTATCAAGATTTTTCAATCTTTTTTATACAAAATCTTCAAAATCTGCTGTGTATTTTACATTTACAGAGTATTTTAACTTGAATATTACATTTGTAGGAAATCAGTTATCCATATTTAGATTTCACACAACTTAAAGTTGAAAAATAGATAAATTAGCTGGACTACCTGAAAATTTTTCTAATTAATTAGAATATCCCCCAAATTATTCTTATTTAATATTCACAGTTCCATTGAGAAAATTGCTTCAGTTTAAAATTTTTCACTTGCTATTTTTTTTTTTTGCAGATTTTGGCCAGGGCTGGGTTTGAACCCGCCACCTCTGGCATATGGGGCCTGAGCCTTACTCCTTTGAGCCACAGGTGCTGCCTGTACTTGCTATTTTTTTTTTTCTTTTTTTTTTTTTTTGAGACAGAGCCTCAAGCTGTCACCCTGGAGAGAGTGCTGTGGCATCACAGCTCACAGCAACCTCCAATTCCTGGGCTCGAACGAGTCTCCTGTCTCTGCCTCCCAAGTAGCTGGGACTACAGGCGCCCGCCACAACGCCCGGCCATTTTTTGGTTGCAGCCGTCATTGTTGTTTGGAGAGCCCGGGCTGGATTCAAACCCACCAGCTCAGGTGTACGTGGCTGGCGCCTTAGCCTGTTGAGCCACAGGCGCCGAGCCATGTACTTGCTATTTTTTAAGGATATTTTCATGCTATTGACCCTATGCTCATGATATAATTTCAAAATGTTTTTCCATTTTATCATTTATCTATTTAATTCTTAATTTTTGTAAACTAAAAGTTTTTTTTAATAGAAAACATTATAGAAATTATAGAAAATCCCATCTGTGTTTTTTCCAGGCCTTTACGGTTTTTCCTATGTATTTATTTCAAATATTTTTTAGTTTGAAATAGGTGTAGGTTCCCAGGAAGTTGCAAAGATAGGATAGGGAGGTTCCTGCGCCCCGTGCCGTCTGCCTTGATGGCTGTATCTTACAAAGCTGTATCTAAGCAAGGAGGTTCTCACCTGAGCAACGTGTGGGTAGTTTTCTGCCATTTTATCACATGGAATCAAGTTAATGAGCACATCTGTCCCCCAGTTCCCCTCAAGCTCCTTCTCCTCCCTTCCCTTCCTCCTTCCCCTTCCCAGTCTTGTTCCTTCCCAAATATTCAGGGTGCACATCATTTCTTTGTTTAATGTCACATGGTCCGCTTGGCTCTGGGCTGTGGCTGTGATCATGAGCCAATCCTACCAGAAAGGGCAGGAACAAGCAGGCGGCTGGGGGGAGCTTCCTACAGGAGGACACTGGAGCTGAGACCCCGAGGATGAGGAGGACCAGGTTGTGCTGGGGACAATGTGGGGTAGGTGGTGACCCATGCTATTGGAGGCAGAGGAGGAGAGTGGCTCCACTGATGAATGTGGAAGTTCACTTTCTGTACGGGGTGGGGAGCGGGTCCTAAGTGGCCTGGTGCTGTTTGGTGGGCGGGTGGCCATCTCTGTCCAACAGCAGGCCTGTCTCATCTCTCCTCAGCACGCAGCGGGTGCCCACCCCAGCCCATGGCCCATGGCTGCGTGGGAAGAGCACCGGTTACACTCTTTGACACTTGCTGCTCGTTGTGGCTTGCTTTGCTCTCAGGATTCCAGGCCAGCTGGACAGGGGGACGCCCCACCCTGCCTCTGCTGACCCTGAGCTCTCCCCTGACAAGTTCCCACTGCCCCAGGAAGTGTGTGGGGCCTCGCTCCCTGCTGGAAGGTGAGGGTTTGTGCATGTGGGGTGGAGTCAGGACAGACCGTGGCAGGGGCCACATGCCTCAGATTCCAGGGGGCCTCAGGAGCCCAAGACACACAAGACGCACAGACTGAGCTTGCTGGGGAAACACCCTGTGATTCAGAAAGGCCTGCTTGATCTGGGAGCCAGAGACGGCATGTTGATGTAAGGCCAAGAAGAAAAGGGGAAAGGCCTCAGTGCCATTCGAATCTTTCAGCAAGTTTCTTGAAAGTTGGCGGGAAGGCTAAAAAGGCATCCATTTATAGTTCCTGCCACTGCACCTGCTCTGGAGAGCCAGGGCCAGCTCTCCCTAGTTGGGTGGGGGTGGGTGTTCTCCAGCTTTGACTGTGATCTGAGATCACAGGGCAGCTTGGGTGAGGGCGTCAAGCCCTGCATCAGGGCACAGTAGGAAGCTTCCAGCTGACTTTGGTTGACAGGTCAGGCCTCAGGAGGTCCTGTGTCTCTGTGTCCCTCTCACATGCAAAGGGACACTGAATGTGCTGTCACATCACAGGTGCAGCCTCTTGGGGGGCAGGTGGGTAGAAGGAAGGGAGGGTTGTATTTCAGAGCCCATGAGTAGGGCAAAGACCCTCTTTCAAAGCTGGAGGACTGTAAGAGCTCTCTCTGGGTTGCCCTAGTTCTCACTCAGTGGCCGAGAAGGTGGGCAGTGGCTGTGGGGTGGACCCCTGCGTCCACCTTGTATACAGGACAAGAGGTGCCAGCAAAGCCCTGCAGGGGCACCGGGTGCTGATTCTGGTAGCACAGTCAGCTCAGTGGGGTCCTTGGGAGCAAGTGTGGAGCCCCTGCATGACCCTAAGCTGACCCCTGCCTGACCCTGAGCTGCTGAGAGTGAGGGGAGTAGGGCTGTCCAGACTCCCTGGGTCTTTCAACCTCTAGGGAAGTTGGCTCAACTTAGATACTGGAGGAGGAAGGGCTTATAGAACTGACTTTCCCAACTACAAAGGTGGGCCTGAGACTCATGAGGGACACTGAGGCTAGGTGCTCCAGAAGGAGACATCTCCTGTAGTCTCTTAGGTGAAGGGCCAGCTGCCTGTATGCCCAGAGCCTATGAGGGTCATGCCAGTCTGTTCATTTCCATCCACCTGCCCACCCTGCGCACAACTCACCACCCACCCATCCATTTACCACCACCTATCCAACCATCCACCCACCTATCCACCCACCACCAACCCAAGCACGCATCATTTACCCACCCACCCACCCATCCATCCCTCCACCTCACAGCTTTCATTACCTCCTCTGTGTTGAGTGTGGTGCTGGGTGAAGGTTCAGCAGTGACAAGCACAGCCCCATCCTTATGAAGCTGCCACTCTAGGGCTCTAAGTCATGGGGAAAATAGAGGGCACGAACTCAGGGGCTCCACAGTCTTTTGCTCCCAGTCTCCCCTTTTGGGTATGGGTAATTGGCTATGTGGGGTCCCCAGGGAGTGGGGAATAGATCTAGAAACCCTATCTGGTCCCCTCCTTGGTTTCATGCTCAACTGGGAGTTTCTACAGAGGTATAGGGCCCCACCCCACATCACTGGGGGCTCGTCCAGCTGGGGGCACTGGCTGTGGGAGAGTCATCTACTCCAGGCAGTGTCAGAGGCTCTGACAGCGGGGGATTCTGGGCACCAGGCATGATTCCACACAGCCCGTGAGCCTTTGGCAGGCCCTGGCTGGGAGCCACATTTATATGGCACTTGCTATGAGCCCAGTATCCTCTGAGCCCCTCACTATGTGCAGGGCTCACTCAAACTCTGGTCTGGGGGCCTTGGGGGCTCATATAGCTGGGCAAGGCCGGCTCAGGTTTGAACTCAGACAGCTGCCTCCCTAGGCATATCTCAAGAGGGACTTGCCCCCAGGGCTCGGTGGCAGCTGCACAGCCAGGTTGGACACCCGAGAGCCTCCCTGAGTCCTGGTTTCATTCAAAAGTGGCTGGGAGCCACAGAAGGCCAGTACAGCCACCCGCAGTGTGACCTTTTATCGTAGCAGCCGTCTGGCCCTGGGCTGTGGTGGGTTTCAATTTCTTTCTGGCCTCCACCAGAATTACTTAATGGATAAAAATAACCAAGTGTAGGGTTTAAGTATCAGCCTTGGGAACAGCCAGAGCCGGCAGCCAGGGTCTCTGAGTGCTTGGTGCTATGGGAAGAGCTGGCCCCTCCTCTCTGTAGCTGGCAGCTGGGCTGGGGGTAGCAGAGGTGGGTGTCAATAAAAGGGCACTGGGCCTGGTGACAGAGCAACTCAGGGCAAACCAGCATCCCTTCACATAAAAATGAGCCACTGAGGCCATGCCGCAGGCCACAGCAAGGGTCCAGAGAGGTGCCTTGGTGGGAGCAGAGGCCCTGGCACGCCTGTTTTCTCTCCTTCCCACTTCCCTTTTCCCTTGGCAGAGACATGACAGGGTCCTCATCTGCCCTGTCCTCGTTAGGAGCACAGAGGTCACACAGGCTATGGTCCAGGTTCTCAGGTGCCACCTGTTTATGAAGCAGCGGTGGAGTCGATGGCAGCTCTGGAGGCCAGCCGGGCCTTCTCTGCCCTTTGCACCTGTTATGTGCTGCTGCCAGATGAACTGGAGCTCCTCTGTGGAGCAGTTCCATTCTGTATTTGACTCTGCTGTGGATGAAGCTATGTTTCCCCAAATTCATAGGTTGAGGCCATAACTCCCAGTATGACTGTATTTGGAAATAGGGTATTTCAGGAAGTGACCAAAGTTTATGGGCTTATAAGGATCCTCATCTGGCAGAACTGGTGTTCTTATGGGAAGAGGAAGAGATACCAGGGAACTCCCCATTCCCTGCATGCACAGAGGAAAGGCCTATGAGGACTCATGGGGAGGCTGCTGTCTACAAGCCAGGAAGGGAGGCCTCACCAGAACCAACCCTGATGGCCCCTGTACTTGGACTTCCTGACCTTTGTGCTATTTAAGTCACTAGGCTGTGGTAATTCATACAGTATATGAAACACTCTCCAAATCATAAATAGGTGGCCAAATGGGCCCCATCTCATATTTTTCCTGGGAATTAAGGGAACGAGAAGGAAGGTGGTGGGAGGCCTACCTGGGCCTCAGATGACTGCATGGCCTGGGGCAAGTCTACCTCACTCCCTGGGCCTCAGTTTCCCCATCACAAGGTGAGGCCCACAGACAGAAGGGTCTCTGTGTGCTGCTCCCTGCTGGGCACTCTCTGGCTTCCTGTACCTGGAGCCACCCCATAGAGCAAGGAGATCTTGGTCTTGGGTCGCATAGAGAACACCCAGGTAGCTCAAGTGGAGGTTGTCCTTGAGTGACTGCTATCCTGGGAGGTGGTTGCCCCTGGTGTATGCAAAAGAAACTCAATACTGCCTGATGCCAGCCTGTCCGCTGGGCTCCTTAACACATCACCTTTGCCTTGGCAACATGGACCTCTGTCTTCCACATTGTAGGGAAATGGATCTGGTCCCCAAGGTGCACAATAAGCACTTGTTTCCCTCAGCTCCTGTGTCGGGTCAGAATCCTAGGCCCCATTTGGCCTCAGTTTTTCCAGCTGCAGAATGAGCAGTTGGATCACACTATTGCTGGGGATCCCCTGAGATCTTTAGGGGATCCGAGGTTCATTTGCAAGGCATTCTGCTGTGATCCTTGAGCTTGTTTCATGTCAACAGTCCTGGGCACACACTCTCCCCTTGGCACCTCACAGGTGGCAGAGAGCACATGGGCTCAGTGCTTAGAGAGAACAAGATAGAGACACTGAAAGATCAATGTAAGGACCTGATTTACGTGACCGAGTAGCTGGGGTCTGAAATCTCAGGGCGGGTGGGGCAGCAGGCTTGAAACTCAGGCAGTTTGTATTTTATAGTCAGAGACAGAATTTCCACTCCCCCCTCCACAAAACCTTAGTGTGTGCTCTGGAGGTGACTAGCTGTGGCACGAGGCCACTCATGCCATGGAGGGTGATCTGCTGCACTTGGAGCTAACCCATCGTGTGTGTTAGTCACATCTGGAACATATGGACTGGTGTTTGGCCACATGCCTGGACCCATGGCCTGGCCAAATGGACACATATGATCCACCATCTTGGAACCCCCATTGTCTTTTTCTGTTTAGTGTTGTGGCCCCAGGAACAGCCTATGGCTTTGGAGGGCTGGTGTTCCATGGATTGACCTCTTTGCCAGGGATGTTATAAGGGTCCCAGGATGTCTCAAAGTTCCTGGCAGAATAGGGCTCTAGTTTCCAGTGATGTTACAAGGGTCCCAGGATGCTTCAAAGTTCCTGGCAGAACAGGGCTCTAGTTTCCAGTGACGTTGGCCTTCTCTGCCTCAGCACCTGCTCCTACCTGAAGGCTGAGATTGCCTCCCCGCTAAACCTATTGCTAAGGCATCCCTGGAAAGAGGGGTTTGTGGAAAGAGAGGGGTGAGGGAGCCCTTGGGGGAAGGGTCAGTCTCCAGCCCGGACACAGGGCTGCCTCTGTCTGTCCAGGGAGGCCACGGCTGACCTCCTCTGGGTCTCTGAGCATGAGGCTCTGCATGTCTACAGCCAAGAGCAAGGCCCTCACTATAAAAGAGGCTTCCACACCTCAAGGTCAGGTTGGGAGAAGACAGGTGGGGCTACCCTGACCACCAAGGAGAGAGTAGCCAGCACCACCAGGATCTGAGGGCAGTGGGAACCTGAAGAGAAGGTTCAGGTGGTTGTGAGGTCTGGGGACAACACAGACAGGCAGGGCCACAGAGGGAGGAAGCTTGGGATCCAGCACCCACCCCATGCCCCTGAGGAGTCCTGCCCCAGAGGGTGCCCAGAGGGAGCTCTGGATGCTGGTCACTTAAGGGCCAACTTTGCTACCTCCTGTCTGGAGCTGGACAGAGAAGAACCCCCTCTCTCAGCAAGCCTTTATATGGCCATGTGACCCTCAGAAAGCCTGGGCCTCGAGCTACAGCAGGCCAGGGAGTGTGTGTTTGCCGGGGCACCTTCCAGTCTGACCCAGGCTCCACATGGGCCCTCTGTTCTTTCCTGTGTGGCGGAAGCGGCTGCAGCCAGGCATTCGGAGCAGAGTGGCCTTGGGCCTGACAGTGATGGATGGGCTGGGACTCTGGGTCACTGCCGGGTAAGGGCTGAGGCTACTCTGCTTAGGCCACAGGACAAGCTGGACACAGCCCTAGGCCAGAGAACGGGTTCCGGAGGCAGCATCTGGGAGGGTGGACACCTCTGCTGAGTCAGGCATTTCCATGGTTGTCTTGGTGAATGGCAGTGACGCCTCTGCCCTCAGGTCCTTTGAGAAAGAAAAGGCGTTCGATGCTGTCTGGACTGGCGACGGCCTCAGTAAGAGCCCTGGCTTGGAGATGTGGGCCTGGGCCAGTGGTTTAACAAAAGCCCATGAGTGGAAGACAGCAGCCCTACCCTGTGGGTACGTGCAGTCTGCTCCACAGGTCACCTGCCCATCCTTGTGTTCGTTTAGTCCCCAGGGCCAGTGGATTCCCTCTTCAGCCCTCATGCCCTCACTGGTAGCATGAAGTGGTTCTCTCAGATCAGAGCTGTCCAGTGGTAATAGAACATGAGCCACACATGCAATTTTAAATTCTCTAGTGCTGCATTAAATGTTTTTTTAAAAAGGTAACATTTAATTTTGATTGTATATTTTAACCCCCAAATGCAAACATTGTCATTCCAGCATGCGTGCAGTTAAGATCGAGATTGTCAGTGAGATATTTGATCTTGTGGGCATGAACCCTTTGGAATCTGTGCGTGTTTTACATTCACGGCTCCACTCACCAGGACCTGCTTGCTGTGTCAGGTGCTCAGGGCCACCTGGCCTATGGGCTCGTGAGGCTTGTGCCTTCCCTGGGAATCTCTGCACCTCTAACTGGCCTGGCTCAGTCTCTGGGCAGGGCAGGGTGGCACAGGCCCCACTGAGTCACAGTGCAGTTTGGTCCCTGCACCCTGTACTCTGAGGCTTGAGGCTGGAGCCTGGGGCAGGTCAGGTCTCTTATCTTGCTAAGCCCCTGACAGCTTCCCTCATCCACTCTCAGGCCCTATTCCCGAATGCAGCAGGCCAAGGCAGGCATGAAGGTGCCCTCAGATTGTAGTACCCTTGCTGTTGGTGGGCTCCTGGGTTAAAATGGTTGTGCTGAGGTCTAAGAGGGGAGATAATGCTGTAAACACAGGGGAGTTGAGTGGTCTGGGGCTGAGCCCAGCACCACTATTCCCTCCAACCAACCTGTGGGGCCCACAGCCTCAGTCCTTCTGGAGGCTGTACTGGGAGCAGGTGGCTTAGGGAGGCCTGGCTGTGGCTCCCTCAACATCCAGGCTTCCTGTTGTGGCCCTTACTCTAGGGACGCCTGGGCCAAACACACCATGATCACCTCTAATGGGCAGCCCCTCCTGGGGCCCTTTCATTTAGTCTGCAAAGCATTTTATAGACACTGACTTATTAACCTCCCTCAACCTCAGAGGTGGCCTGGTCCATTTTGTTCAAGATTTACTGTTAGGCCTCCACGCAAGCCTCTTCTGCCTCTTTCCCTGAGAGACTGGATGTAGGAATGTGGCTCAGGGAGAAAGCCAAGGGCCCCATCCTAGAGGGCTGAAGGGAGGGGCTGGGCCAGCCTCTGCACTGCCAGGTGTAGGGCATGCTATTCCACACTGAGCTGTGTCTGTGCCAGGCACTTACTTCATTGTCACCACAACATGAGTGACTGAATTCCATTGGATTCACAAAGTCTTTCAAGTAGGTTCAATTCTTCCTCTTTTGCAGACTAGCAAAGATTCAGAGAAATTCGGCATGTTTGACTAAAGAAGCACAGGAACTAAGCCTCAGAATGCTGAGATCAGGCCCATCTGACCCCCAAGGTCACACTTTCCATTAGTGTATGCTGTCACCATGAAGGGGCTGCTTGTTCATGAATTGCCAAACATGAAATCAGGGTATGTAGCCAGGGTCCATGCTGAAAGGGCCTGAGCAATGGATTAAAATCAAAAGAAGAAGGTACTTGTAATTCTGAATATCATAGTTCCTCCCTCTCTTTCTCCATCTCATTTAAACCATAATCAAACTTTGAATTTAGGAAGGGTTTAAAGAGAAATATGCTGGACCTATGATCACTGTGCCTGTTGATTCATGCCTTCAGACCCCCTGAGAGACGGGCAAAGACTGAGCCTCAGCCACACGGGGACATGCCCGTTCTTGCTGTCCACCTGTGTCTGCTTTGATAACCCGGACATTGTTCCGACTTTCATGGTGCTCGCCTGCCATTCAAGCCCTTTGTGAGTGGCTTTCGTTCAGACGGCCTCTCCTGCTATTTGGGTTACCACTTGAGGTGAAAACTTGTCTTCTGTTTGACAGGGAAGGAGGTGAAAATTACCATGTGCATAGAGAACTGCAGGTTACACAAATAACATGTCATCGGAGATGAGATGGGAGCTGAGCCCTAAATCAATTCATTAGGCAGGAGAGCCTCTGTGAGCCTCGGGCGCCGGCCGCCCTGCCCCGGCCTGCTGCTCCTGAACTTCGGTCTGACTTTGGTCTGATGCTTGTTTTTCTAACTTGGCTGGTGGACATTCTTCCCCTCTCTCTCCAGCTTATTCCTGGCCCCAGGCTTTCTTCCAGAAGGTGGAGGCCTACAGATCTCCTGGGAACTGCGGGGTCAGCAGAAGAGCCTCCTTGGTTTCTGACAGTAGCTGTATCCAACTCAACGTTGACATGGGCTTAAAGGACTTAATGGCTACTACTCTACCACCGGGGCTAACAGTAGAGGCGAGGCGCATCCCGTTTGAATAATTGGCAGGAGGATAACAACAGCAATGAGGCCCCAGTACAGCACCTAAGAGGAACCTAAGGAGCCGGCATGCCTGTCCCAGGGAAGGGCCTGGAGGAGAAAGTGTGCCTGGACCACACCCACTGCCAGGGACTGCAGGAAGGCTTCACAGGGGTTTTCTTAGGCCCCACAGTCTGGCCCTTAACCTTTTCCCTGTGGGTCCCCCTTACCCATGGAGTTTGGTGGTCTGGGGTCAGAGATGTGGGAACCCATTTGCATAAAGAGCATCAAGATGGGGCATTCAGCTTTTGAACCACAGCGCCTGCATTAAAGGTCTCTGTGTGGGGCAGATAGGGCACCAGAGTCACCTGTATACTCTCACTTCTGGGTGTCCAGAACCCTGAAAGCAGAGAGAGAAAATTCCAGTTGCTTACATCCTGGAGGGTGGCAGCCACGGGGTCCTGGGCTCCTACATGCGGGATTTGGTAGGGCCAGCCACATGCCAGGACTGGGCTTTGGGCAGCACAAGTGCAGGGCCTTGGGAGTTTCATGCAACCCTGTTTTACAGGAAGGGTGGGCCGGCATGCAGGCGCCTGGCCTTTCAGTTACCTCCCACCCCCTCACCACAGAATAGTCAGGGCACAGGTTCCCAGGAAGATATATGGAGTTGGTGCACTGAGCTTGGACAGCTCCTGCCCCTGTACCAAGGCTGCCTGGCTTGGGGGAATGGCCGGGTATGAGGGGTACAGGGCATGTGGGGCCTCTGCAGCCCAGCATGGGGTGGTGCCCCTGCCTGTGCTGGTCTGTGTGGCAGCAGCTGCCATTTGGAAAACATGTGACCCAGCAATGACAACTCAAGACTTGAGACTCAGTCAGTGCTCTGCTCACCACGGCAAGGGCTGCCGTCTTTTTCCCAGGGGTGTTTGTCCGGCTGGATTAGATTCCTAGAAAAGGGGACCTGGGCACCTCCCATCCCAGTGAGGGGCTGGCCCACCCCTGTGTTCCACTGAGCAAGGCCTGGCCTGTCTGCAGCTGCTCTGTCACCTGCAGGTGTCACTCAGCACCAGGCCCCAGGGAGCCAGGTGCACAGCTGCAGGGAGGCCGCTGGCCCCAAGCCAGGACCCTGGGCAGGCGGAGGGAGTGAGGGCCAGGGACCCCCCGGGTGCCAGGGTCTCTCTCTGTCCACTGCACTGAGAAACAGAACACAGATTTACCCAGAATGAGTGAAGCCATGCTCAGATTTGGGGTTCTTTGCTGGACATGCCCTGCATCCTGAAGAGAGGCCAGCCCCCAACCCTTGCACCTTGTTAGCCCCCACTGAACCTGCCACCCCTACTGACCTGTGGCTGACCTGAGCAGCGTGCCGGCAGGCCCTTCTATGGCCACAGTGGATAGTTTATATGTCTGGGGCTGGGTGACCTCAGAGAGAATGAGGTGAGAGCTAGGTTCCTCCGCCACATCTTGCCACCACTGCTGGGGTACAGGGGTCCCTGCATTCCTTCTCTTACCATAGCTGAGCCTTCCCTCCTCTAGTTGGGCCTCCCCTTCCCCCCAAGCTGAGCCTCCCCTCCCCCAACTAGGCTTCCCCTTCCCCTAGCTAGGACTCCCCTCTCCCCGCAGATGGCCACCCCTCTTCCTACTGGGCCTCCCCTCCTCCAGATGGGGCTCTTCTCACTCCAGCTGGGTCTCCTCTCCCCTAGCCGGGCCTTCCCCTTTCTCACCCTGGGCTTCCCCTCCCCCTCTCTAAGTCTGCTTTCACTCATTCCTTCCTCACCTTTGCTTCCTGGGTGGGACCCAGCGGCACTGAGGCTGAGTGGCTGCTGGGCAGCTGTGTGGCAGGAGGGGCCCACACACAGTGTCCTTGCTGGGTTTCTTGAGTTAGTCAGGAGGTTAGAGGCTGCCAGTTGATTGCTGCCCAGTTGCAGGATCACCAGGCTGAATCCAGGGACAGTGTGGAGCCTCTGGGAGCCTCTGGGAGCAAGAGCAAGCAGGGAGAGGCTGCAGGGAGAGGCTGCACCCCTCAGATCATACCTTCCTGTGCTTCCTCAACAGCCTGGGAGGTGGTGTTATCAGCCCCACTTTACTCCACAAAGCCCAGAGAGGTTAAATGACTCTCCTGAGGTCACACAAGTAGAAAAGGCAGAGTGGGGATTTGGTCTCTGGTCTGTGTGAGTCTCCACTCCCGCTCTACTGCCCCTGCTTGGGAAGACAGGGAAGGGAGGAACAGACCTCCTGCGGTGGGAGGCTTCACATCTTAGAGAGTCTTCCTTAGGGTTAACTGTGTCCTCAGTGACTATAGTGGGTGTGAAGTGGCCCAAGAGGGAAGAGAGGCAGGAGGAGCCCTGTGCTCAAAGATAGCGGCATGGGGAGCACAGGAAGAAACAGGAACACATATACAGCTCTGCTGCTGCATGGCCATGGCAGATACATGCGGAAACTAACCACAGAACCCCCAACAGAGGGGTGTCAGCAGGGACTCTTCAGGTCCAAGTGAAAGAAACACCACTCAGTTTAATTCAGTCAAGAGGGGTGTTCACTGGTTTGGACCAAAATGTTCAGGTTTATAGGCTTCAGGCACAGCTGGATCCAGGTGCCCCCAACACAGCCAGCAGATGTGGTCTCTCTGTGACTCTGGTTGTGTTTCCTCTGTGTTGGCACTGATCCCAGAATGGTCCAGCTCAACAAGGAAAAGCCTGTTTCTGAGGAAGTTGCCATTACAGGGTCTGAGTGACATGGCCCAGGTCCTTGCCCAGCCCTGGAATAGTCACAGGGCTCCAGCCAGCTCTGGGTTATGAGCTGCGAGAGCCCAAAGGAAAACCAGACAGTGTTAGCTGAAGTGGAAGAGGAAGCTTCATCAGAAAACACCACAAGGGCTCAGCAACCTCTGCTTGTTTATCTCCTGTGACAAGGCAGTGACTCCTCTTACCTGACAGGGACTCTTGTTGCCCGTTTTATGGATGAGGACACAATCAAACCCCAGCTACCTTTCCCTGAAGGGCGACTGTTGGGGCAGAGCTGACACTTCATTCCCTCTGAGGAACCGGGCATATATTTCTCAGCCTCTGCCCTGCAGAATTCCCACTCTCTGTTGTGGAGGACACTGTGAGGCCACAGGAAAACTCATGGGTATGTTGGGAGGACCCTAAACGCTCCAAAGCTTGACCTGGGTGCCTGGGTTGGTCTGGGTGCAGGGCCCAGCCCCTGTGCAGCTCTGCAGGTCCCAAGGCCTAGGTTGAGTGGAGCCCCTGGTTCTCTCAGGCTGAGCCTGTACAAGGCAGCTTTGGCCAGCTGTCCTTCAGCCCCATGGATGTCTGGCTATCCATCCTCCCCCAACCCCAGCTTCCCAGCCGTGTGGCTTGGTGGCCCACCGGCAGCCTGCCCAAGTGATTGTGGCCCTGCTGATTCTCTGCCAGAGAAACCAGACCCACCCCCACCACCACCCTGCAGCTGTTCCTGGGGCCTATGCCTCTTTTCAAATCTGTGACTCTCCCTGGGTCCTGGGCCCAGGCCTTTCTTTCCTGAGCACCATGGGATTAGGTGCCACTGCCCAGTATGAGGGAGCAGGCGCCGACCTCCTTTGAAGACCACATAGCACTCAAATGCAGGGCCAGAAAAGTATCTGAGAGCTGTTGGGACAGGGCCAAGGTCGTTTAGTCCAGCTGCCCTTTTGTTTGGGGGAAACTCCCCACCCCCCACCCTCAGTATACCCTGACCATGGGGCTGGCCTTCTTGGCAAAACTCCAAAACTCTCGGGCCAAATTGAGGCTGGAGGGAAAAGTCCATTGTGGCCACAAGGCCTCCCCAACCCTCGTGGCAGCCAGCCCAGCCCCTTTCTTGTCCTTTGGTTAGGGCGTTTGCTGGCCGTGGCCTTCTCTGTCCAGGGTGAGTGGCCACAGGGAGCAAAGGATGGGTGGTGCAGAACCCAGAGGCCCCCAGCACTCAGGGACCCTTGGAAGCCCAGTGCCAGGCCACCTTTGGTTCTTATGTAAGAACTTAAAGGAGAAAACACCCTAAAGAAAATAAGCTCGACTGTTACTCCCTGTTAGCTGGTGTATCTGGTAAGAGTTAATATTTCCTATACTCAGGCAATGCTTTCAACAAGGTTGTGCTTGAGTCGTCAGAAGAGCATCTTGACCTGGAGTGGATAGATGGAGTCGGTCTGTCTGCAGACAGCTTGGTGTGTGCTGGTTACTGGATGGCTGGCCCATTGGAAGAAGAAGCCCTGGTGGATGGCATCTGTTGATGTCTATGGTATAAACACCCCTGCCGGGGCTGACTTCAAGCTGTCTGTGTGACCCACTGTACAGAGCTGGGAAGCTTGTGGTTGGCCCACCAGGGGGGTGCCCCACTGAACGCACACAAGACACACAAACATGCAGACAACCTCGAGTCCTGATGCAGGTTCAAGGTAGTAACGTAATTAAGAAGTGATGAGCTTTGAGTGTTTATCACTTTTGTTTTTATGTAACTTGTTTGTTTGTAAGTCCATATAATTTAATTTCTAATAAGAACAGTTTGACAGCCAACTGACCTGATTCCAGGGCACTTAAAAATCACTTCTTAGGAGCCATTCTTGGGGCTGTTTACATCAAACCCTGCGAGAGAGACCTGGGCCTGTAGATAGGTGAGTAGACCCAGGGGAGGGCAGTGCACCTGCAGACCCTGGCAGGAGGGGACATGCCCTCTGAGGCATGGGGTGTCCTGGGTCTATATCCTGGGTACTTGGGACTTTGGGATTCCTGCCAAATGGCCCCAAGACCATTTGTGTTTTCCCCTGGCTGTCCCTCCTGAGAAGGGTGAGGCCTGGTATCAGGGGTGGACCCAGCATGTTCACTGGGTTATAGCACCTGGCATGTACCCCAACGTTCACTTGTGATGCAAATGAAGCCCAGGCCTGGCCACACTTTGTCAGGAAGCCCCACAGATGATGAGAATTCTGGTTCTGAATCTGGGCATCAGGTCAGCACAGAGGGTTGTCACGGAGGAGGACACCACCTGCTTTACTTATTCCCAGTTCACTAGCTGTATTTATGACTTTTCAACATTAGACACACTGTGTGGGCCCTGGCCTGTGCTCCATTCCGGATGCTGCCAATGCTGGGACTGGGACCGGAGGAAAAGAGAGTGAGCCCCCAGCCCAGGAGGCTCCTGCAGTGCAGGCTGAGGGTGGGCTACAGGTAGGTTATGGTGGCCCCAGGCTTTGGCCGACCTGGATTGAACAGGGTTTCGTGGGTGCTGCTGAGTTTAGACCCCGCCCCTGAGTCGCAGCAGGTAGATGCTACCTTCTCCCTGTGATTCAGGAGGATAGTGGTGCTCAGAGGGGTCGCACAGCATGGCCGAGGCCACAGAGCACGTCCCAGTGTCCTTCTCCCTTCCCAGTGGCTACAGCCTCATTTCTGTGTGAGGGGAGCTCCCGTTGCAATCTGTACCCTATGATTTATTAATATTGGGTTGAAATACTTCAAAGTTCCCATAGCTGCTATGTTGGGACTGAGCCCCATATAAGAAGACTAATTCTCAATCATTTTCCTTGCATGAAAAATGCGTAAGAGTGCTTGATACAGCCTAGAGTCCGCTCGATATCCAAGCATGTGCCTGCATACTGCTGCCTGGGTTTAACTCCCTAGCCCTGGTGCCCACATTGCCAATGAATACTCAGGCCCTTGTGCACTTGCTGTTCCTTGGGAGGCTGCAGACACCCTTGGCCTCTCATCATGGGAATTAGGGAACTGGAACCTTGCGCTGCTCTGGGACCTGTGGGCTCCTGCTCAACTCTGCCTTCAATAGCTGGCAGAACTGTAAATATACCTTGAACTCCAATAGACCTTTAACCACGGGATGCTCAGAGCATTATACTGAGAGCCTTTTAAAAGGCTTTGGGCAATGGGAGGAAAACCCAGTTTTAAAAACCAAATGTGATCTGAAGGAGCTCTCTAGGGTAACAGTGTCCAACAGGAGTTTTGTGATGATGCAAACACCCCGTATCTATATGTCCTATGTGGTGGGCCCTGCCCACGTGTGTCTGTTAAGTACTTGGAATGTGGCCTGTGCAACTGAGGCGCTGACTCTTACATTTTATTTAACTTTAACAAATTTAAATTTAGGCTTCAGTAGTTGCATGTGGCTTGTGGCTACGATATTGGACAGTGATGTCTAGGTTGATGACAATATTCTTGATAAGGGTTTGGGTTATGCAGGTATAGGCGTTTGTCAAAACTCATCTTATGGTAACTTCAACATTTGTTAATTTCACTGTGAATAAATTTTACCTAAAACAAGAGAGCTGTAAACAGACCTTGAACTCTAGTAATGAGCATGGTGACTATTTGGGTTAAGATATGCTTAACTGGGGATCTGGGGGCCCAGGATACATCATCACTCCCAACATTTGTCTTAAATGTTGGGTGATGGGGGCAGGGATCATCCTGACTCAGGTTCTGAGTCAGACCCAGTGGGGCAGGTGCCTGGCAGGCTGGAGGTGGCCACCTGCCTCCTCACCCGGATTTCTGAGAAAATGTCCTTGCTGGGCCTGCTGAGGAAGAGACAAACTATAGAGGGTGGTGCCTTGATTTGCAAATGGCCCTGAGCTATTTGTTGAATGACTGGCCCTTCAGCGCTGCCCCTCAGCAGGCAAATGCATTTGTGCTCAAAAGTGTTACAGTGACCAATCCTAAGAGCAAGTGCAGCTGTGTGTAGGGGCAAAGGAGGCAGGAGCTAGGGGCACCCCAGTTCTGACTGAAAATCAAAAAGGGTCCAGAACTCACCCCCCCACCCTGACACCAGGCCAGCCACTTTCCCCCTCTAGTCTTACCTGGCACCCCCATTGTGGGCTGTCTTGGTCTGTCCCAGTCCACACACAAAGGCTGGGCCAGGCGTCAGCTGGGTGCCAGAACCAGGCTCCCGAGGCTTTCCCAGGACATTCCTCCTTTCTTGCCGAAAGAAGATGAGCAAGGCAGCTGCTGAGCTGGTGTAAGACCATGGGGGCTGTGTCTCTGGAAGAACTAAACCTATTTCCTGTGGCCCCCTCTCCTTAGGCTGGCATTCCCACCCCAGGGCCGACCGGTGCCCTTGACTTCCTGCTCTAGCCCACCCTGTGCTGACTGCAGAGATGTGTCCTGGTTTCCCCTGTGACTCCCAGGGCTTGGGCCTTCCAAAGCAGTTGGTTTCCACTCTGAGGAATGGGTGCTCCCTGAGAGGGATAATCCTTGAGGAATGATGCTTCCTGAGAAACAGGTGCTCCCTGAGTTAGGTGCTTCCTGAGGAATGTGCTTCTTGAGTGGGATGCTCCCCAGAGAGAGTGGTTTCTCAGGCACTGAGTGCTGCAGGTGCTGGGGGCACTTGGGGCCAGGCATAGCCCCTGACACTAGGTTCCTGAGGTGTATGGAGGGCCTCTCTTTTGGGTATTGCTGGAGGATAGCTCAGGCCTCTCCCCCCGCCCCCACCTCCCACATTGAACCCAGGCCTTGGCCCTGTCTTTCTGAGAGGGGTGGGGTGAGGCAGGGTGGGAGCTGCTGTAGCCATCCATGGATGGAACAAGCAGAAGCGGCCCTGGCTGAGTAGGGGGTGGAATGGATGTTCAGGCCAGCTGGCCCTGTCTGCGCGTCTTTGCTGCTACCACAGTGAGCCCTGAGCAGCGCAGTACTGTGTTCCCATTTCGGATGAGGAAACTAAGTTCTGAAGAGATAACGCATCCAGGTGGGACTCAGCACTCTATGAGCACACAAGCCTTGGGGGAGGCTTTTCCCTGAAAATTAATCATTGTATGTCAAGGAGGCTCAGGGTGAAAATCCGAGTGATGAAGAGGGGAAAACCCTCTAGCCACTGTCCAGGGTGACTATGTTCCCTGACTCCATGGGTCACACCCATGCATGGTTTTTAGATAAACTGGGTTTGTGCTGCTATTCCATCACTCATCTCACTTTTTTTTTGAGACAGAGTCTCACTATGCCACCCTCAGTAGAGTGCAATGGCATCACAGCTCACAGCAACTTCAAACTCTTGGGCTCAAGCAATTCTCTTGCTTCAGCCTCCCAAGTAGTTGGGACTACAGGTGCCCGACTCATCTCATTTTTTATACTCTTGTCCTCCTGTTCACACACACAAATAGATCTCCCTCCAAGGTGGGCATGCACGGTGCTCCATGCCTGGGTGCAGGTGCCTGCTGGGTGGCTGGAGACAGGCACTAACGCGTCTACACAGCCCACACCCTGGGTGTGGAGCACTGGAGTGAAATTGCACTGGGGCTGTGACTCGAAGGCCCTTGATGGCAGCGAGGCTGGGGTCTTGCCATATACGTATGCTGTCGGTGTTTCCTTTTCTGGGAATCGCCTGCTCTTGCCCTTTGAGAGAAGCATGACTGACCCTGCCTGCCTTCCCAGCACGGGGACACAGAGCCTGTGCTGAATAAGCTCTTGTTGGCCAAGTGCCGGGCACACACTGAAAGGGGTTTGTGAACCGAGCCAGGGCAGAGAAGAAAGCGGGCGGCCACCTCCTGGAGAGTGGGGGGCCTGCCAGGAGGCCAGGCCAGGGACACTGAGTCATGGGCAGAGGAAGGGCAAGGCCTCCTCCAGTCCAGTGGAGGCCAACACATGGTCCCTGGCACTGGACTTGCTGGGCCTAGGTTTCCCATGTGGGCAGCCCCTGTCCATTACTCTGGGGATGTAGGCTGGCTCGCTCATGGGTACTCCCAGGAGGCCACAGGCTTTGTGGGGCTTTCCTGGGTCCTGGGTCCCGAGCTTTCTGCTACCCAGAGTTACCCACTGTTGTCCCATCAGAGTCCTAGGGCTGAGTGTCAATGTGGGGAGTGGGTGTTGCTCCTGCACCCTGGATGGCACTTTCTCCA
This sequence comes from Perodicticus potto, assembly GCA_963574655.1. Taxonomy (NCBI): domain Eukaryota; kingdom Metazoa; phylum Chordata; class Mammalia; order Primates; family Lorisidae; genus Perodicticus; species Perodicticus potto. The sequence goes on along the minus strand of CAUYRH010095879.1, from coordinate 91,622 downwards.
CTCTCAGCATGGGCCACTGCCAAGGAGAACTCTTGTCCTTGCCACCCCTTCCTTGAAGTTAAGGAGAGGCACTCAGATACTCCGTTTCCACACCAGAGTGGACAGACTCTGTCTGTCTGGCTGCTGAAGGCTCAGAGCAAAATTGCATCCTGTTGACAAAATGTGCTGACATGTGCTTGGGGCCTGACACCATCTGTCCACGGCCCCAATGTGAGAACTGGGTCCTGGCATGGACACATTGCTTCCCCCAGCCCTGAGCCAAGGAGCCCATGGTGGGAGGTCAGCTTGCTTCCTGGGGTGACTCCCAGTGGGAGATTGAGTCTTGCCAGGGCAGAAGCCTTTGTGTTTCCTGCCCATGTGCCCACCCCAGCCTGGCTGACCTCCTGACGCCCTGGGCAGGATGTTTAATGCCAGCTTCCTGGGGTGCTGCAGGTCTCAGCCATGTCTCCTGCAACTACGGGCCTAGAGACTGGAAAAAGTCAGCCCGGGACTGGGAGCACTAGGGCATCATCCATCAGATATACCCCCAGAGAAGCAGAGGGCTTCTGGGGCATGACACCCAGGGCCCCTCTCCTAGGCCCTTCCCCATACCCGATCCTAAGGGGTTGTGTGGAAAGAGAAGAGGGCAGTGCATGTTCTCTGTGGGGGCTGGGGCGTGTGGGTACACCCTCACTGGTGCATGCCAGGAAGAGGTCAGGGACCAGGTCCTGCCAGGTGGAGCCCATGAACCTGCCCAGGGTGTCAGCAGGGCAGACGGTTTATATCAGGCTTATTGGCTGCTGGCAATTTTACTGGAATGATGGTGAAATTGTCATCTCTTCCCCCCACCCCCGCACACACACTCTCCCAGTGTTGGTTCTTGGATCTCTGTGGAGGTCTCCCTCTTCGGGGCTCTCCCTGGTCTATGACCTAAGTCCTTGCTGTTTGGCAATTCGGCTTTCCCAGGGGTTTCCAGGGTGGCCAGAGAAGAGACCTGATCCCTCAACACCACGGCCCATTTAGGTGCTCTGTAGCCACTCTGTTCCTGGCAGCTGCCCCCTGCACTGACTGGGACAGATGTTAATTGGGAAGAGTTGGGTCTTGGGGGAGAAGGGCCAGGTACTTATGGCATCATCTGCAAAGACTTGGATGTGTTCTCAGAGAGGCACCCTCCCATCCCAAGGCCAAGGCCTCTGACTAGGGCCCTGAGGGCCAGGCACCAGGGGCTCTCCCTGCAGTGTCCCCACACCATGGTGGGTACAGGGCTAGATGGGGCTCCTGGCTCAAAAATAAGAGCCAGGCCAAACAGATTCTCTTTCTTTTTGGAGTTTGGAGAAGAAAATCTGGAGGGAATGTGCCCTCAACAGAGGAAACCAAATCTGAAAAGTTGTGAAGCATGAGGCTCCAGGGAGAGGTTGTGCGTGGCCACCATGGCCCAGGCAGAGGCGGGGAGGAAGGAAAAAAGACAGTGGTTCTCAAATTGTGGACTGGGAGCCCCATGGGGATTCCCTGAGGCTCTCTTAGGGCATTCTTGAGGTCAAAGCTATGAGGTAATAGTGCTGAGGACTTTTGCCTTTTCCCTTCATCCTCTCAGGAGTGCTCCACAGGTTGCGTGAGGAGTGACCTGTGACACTTGTTGCAAGAGTGGTGGGAGGATCTGCCATCTCTCACTACCCACTTGGCCGCCACTCTTCCAACTCAAGCTTACTCTGCAGGCTCTGGGTGCTCCTGTGAAGCAGGGAGGATTCCAGGGGGACGCTGATGGGCCACACGACCAGGGCTGAAACTCTGTGCTCTGGTGGGAGGCGGGAGGCATTCAGCAGCCCCCATCCAAGGACCAGCTGTCAGAATGCTCCAGCTTTCAGCCACCTGGGCTCTCTGGGTTGCAAGTGAATAGAAACTCAACTCAAACACATTGTTGCATGACTGCAAAATCTAGGGGAACATTTGGCTTCAGGTGCAACAGGACTCAGGGCCTTGCCAAGCCCCCCACAACCTGATAATGCTGTGCCCTGGGTGCCGCTATGCAGGGAGGTGCTCATGTTCTCTGTGCAGAGCTGCTCTCCCTCCATCTGGGTTTGGGGGGTGGGTGGATCTCCCAGGACTAGGTCTCCTGTTGACCATCAACCATAGCTGGCCCTCTGGTTGTCCAGATCTGCTATGGTGCCTACTCTGGTGACAAGATGGGATCAGCCCTCTTGAGACACAGGATGAAGGGCTGAGGAGGGTCTGGGGTGGGAGGGGCTGTGTGTGGCACTGTTGCCCAGGCAGGGCTATGTGCTGGGCTCCATGCTCATGAATTCATCACTCCCCAAAGACCCCATCTACTCACATTATCACCTTAGGGGTGAGGATTTCAACAGGAATTTGGGGGACATGAATATTCACACCTCTACACTCTTGAGATCCTCTGTGATGGTCCACTTGGCCTCTTGCTGAGGTGGGTGGGCTTGTCACTTGGGCTGTAGAGTGGTGTAGTGCTGTCCCTCCAAGAATCTCCTCCCCCCACCATCCATACTTGTCCCTGGATTTCCTGGCAGCCTTATCCCCAGCATGATGCCATTTCCTTTTCCACTGGTGGGCCTCAGTCCCCCTGGGGATGGGCTGGGTCTACAACTGTCTTGGTATGACACCAAGGTCCTTGTTTCCTGAACTGACTCCAATCACTGAGGACCAGTGGGAGTGAGCAGTGTGGTGGGCAGAGCAGAGACCTGACTCTGGCCCTGGCCCTTCCTATGAGGAAGTCTCATAGATCAGTAGCTGGTTGGTAAAAGGGAGGATGCAGAGACCCCTCAGAGGGCTCATGCTTGTGCAGAGCTGAAAAAGACCCCGGCACCTACCAAGAGCCTGGTGGGTCTTTGTCCTATGTGAACCTAAGTCTGCTTTGGATGTGGCCTCTCCTTTGGAGCAACAGAGGAGGCTGAGAGACTCCCTGGAAGCCTCTAAAAGGCCCAGGGGCCTTTAGAGGACCCGATTGCCCACAGTGGAAGCTGCTGAGTGCTCCTTCCTTCCCACACTGGTGTCCAGAGCAGCATAGGAGACAGGAGCCTTCCTCTCCCAGCACAGCTGACCTCAACACAACCAACTGTCCCAGTAGCCATTTCCGCCTCCCAGGGACGCTGCAGCCTGCACAGGGTGCCCCTTCACCACAGTGGGGGCCTGGCCCCTTTTTCGCTTCCATGGGGGCTCACATTTTCTTCCTAGGGCTGTCTGTCCCCAGTGGAAGCCTCTCTCCAGTGACTCCCCTTTTGTCCCCTCCAGTACCAGCTCCCCTCTCAGAGGACACATGAGCTCCTTTGTGCTGAAAATCTCTCCAAAGTGTAGAGCCTGGCCTCTCTCTCTAAGGCAGCAGTGAAGGGCTCCTTCCTGCCAAGTGCTCGGCCAACTCCTAGACGTCCACTGGGGGACCTGCTGAGATTGTAGGGAGTGGGGCTGTGGGAAGAGGAGCTGGGTGGTTCTGTGTCCTGAGCTCTTCCTCCCCTGAAGCCCGTGCACAGACTGAGCCCCCCTGCTGTCCCCTTCTATAGCAGGGCCCTAGGCATGTGTCCAGCAGGAATGCCTGCACAGGCCTCTCTGGACCCTTCTCTGCCCAGGTTCCCCAACTCATTTTTAGCATCAGGCCAGCCTGGTGCCCCCTGAGGCTTTGGCCTCTGGGCTCCTCTGTCTCCAGTTTATGGCAATGATAGGCAGCACTTTTGAAGCAGAGATTTGGGCAAACACAGGCTTAGACAGTGTCCTTTGTGAGTTTGGGAAAATATTAGTTTTTGAGAGGTGGAGGCCCAGCTTGTACTGAAATAATGGTGCTCCTCTGCTGGCCACTGGTGGGATGTAGAGCAAATCTTTCATTGCTGGGTTGAGGACTTGTAGCACCCCCTGGGCAAGGGGCCCTGATCATAGGCCTGAACAGTGGTGGAAACCCTTTGCCCCAGGGGCCAACCAGGCCAGCTCGTCAGTGCCTGCTGCTTTCTGCTGTTTATTGGGGGTAGTGTTGCTGGCCTTGTCAAAGCAGAGGCCCTGGCAGTCAGGGTGCCCCCCCTTTTGGAGAGAGGGCCCCAGGGATGGGCCTGGGGTCTCTGAAGTTCTCTCTGTCCTTTGAAAACCATCAGAGATTGCAGAGCCTGGGGCTATGGGGAAAGCCTGGACAGAAGTGTGATCGGGCAGACAGTGGAGGAGGCTTCACCTGCCTTGGGTGGTGTCACACCTTCAGTCCCAGGGTATGAACACCCCAGGCTTTTCCATGGGATGGTGATGGGAAGGGCTCTCCCGGGGCTCCTTGAAGTTGGGAGTGAACTGATGAAGAGAGAGCCCCTGAGCCTCCAGGCATCCAGAGCTCCCGCAGCCCCTCCCAGGCCACGCGCCTGGCAGAGAGCCTCCTGCTCTCTCACTCCTGGCTGCCCCCCCAGACCTGGATGTCAGCTCTAGAAGGGCAGGATTCCAGGAGGATGGAGCCAAGGGTTCCCTGGACAAACTGGAGCTGCCTCTGGCCAACAGAGATGGGATTCCAAGAAAACATCCTGCCCTCCTGGCCACGTGGGCTGGGTTGCCCTCTCTACCTTCTGCAGACGGGAGGGCAAGATGGAGGTGCCAAGAGAGACCTTCTTGCCAAGATCAGAAGTGGCCAAGTGAGCAGAGAGGCCGCTTCTGTCCTGGGGTCGAGGATCAAAGCCTGGCTGACAGCCAGTTCAGTCCAAGGCCACACTGAAGTGAAGGAAGGGGCTTACCTCAAGATGAAAATAAAATCCCTGGTGCCTAACTCTCAGTGAAGGTAATTGTTCACGATCACAAGCCCATATATAGCACAAATGACATCTTAAAGGAAAGATAACTATATTTTCCAAAATAAAAAAAAGGGAAGAGAATAACCTTGCTTTACAGTTTTGCAAATTCTTTAATGTTTGAGCTTAAAAGAGGGCAGCTGGATTCTCATACCTGTGTTTACATTCATTCTGATGTGACATCACAACTCACATAGTCCCTAGAAGATCACACTGTATACACCTGAGAAAATGAGACCCAAAAGAACAAATGCTAAGACAACTTAGCCTTATTCATACACTTTGTGTGATGGTTTTGACTTCATAGATCCCTGAAAGAGCCTTGGGATGTCCTGGGGGCCCCAGGATCACACTTTGAAAATTTCTGGTACAAAATATTCGACTAACATCAAAGAAGGCAGGAAAGAAGGAAAAAACCTAGAATACAAAAATTATGATACAGATAGAAAACAAGTAGCAAAATCGCACATTTAAATCCAGCTATACTGGCTGGGCATGGTGGCTCACACCTGTAATCCTAGCACTCTGGGAGGCTAAGAAGGGAGGATTGCTTGGGATCAGGAGTTCAAAACCACCCTCAGCAAGCGCAAGACCCCATCTCTACTGAAAATAGAAAAACTAGCTGAGCATTGGGGGGTGCACCTCCAGTCTCAGCTACTCAAGAGGCTGAGGCAGGGGGATCACTTGGGCCCAAGTGTTTGAGATTGCTGTGAGCTATGACACCATGGTACTCTCCTCAGGGTGAGAATGAGACTGTCTTCAATCAATCAATCAATCCAGCTTTATTGATCTTTACAACAAAGCTAAATGGACTAAGCCCGCTGGCCTATCAGGCCCTTTGGGGAAAAAAGCACCTCTAATGGAGGAAATTCAAGCACTGCTGTATGTGGTTGGAAACACGCACACTTTCCCTGATCAGATCTCAATCCCAATTTTTCTTATCTATTTTTTTTAATCACACAGAAAAGTGGGAAGGGCTCTCTAGGCAGAAGCGGGACTTTTCAAGCACTTGTCCTTGAGGGGCTCCCCGTGGGGTTCTGCCAGATCGTGAGAGTGGGGGTGTCTTTGCTGTGCTAGCCACAGCACAGCCCCAGTCATACAGAGGCTACTGGCGTTTCCTAGACACGCTCTGGGTTTCTTCCCCACACTGAGACACCCAGTGTAGGTGACACCCAGTCACGTGGCAGGCGGGGCTGTTAGAGGGCTTCAGTTCCCAGACTCCTCTTTCTCTCACAGCCTCTGGGATGATGGATCTGAGGTCTCTGTGCTCCCCGGGCCACCCGCAAGCTCAACTGAGCTCACAGGAAGCATTTTGCCAACTCTCTAGCTTCCACAATATGTAGCAAGAAGTGCGGGGTCTGGCCATAGAGCAAGCGCCTGGGAAAAAGTGAGCCTTCATCTGAGCATGAAACCCTCATTCTAGGAGGAGAGAAAAGCTCTGGTTTTTAGTTTTTCTAATTCTCTTGGAGCCTCTGGACTCACAGCATCTCAATGAGGCCTGTGTGGTTGAGATTGCACAGGTGTGCTGGCCTTTGCCTGCATGGTGACAAAGTGTGGAACAGCTGTGGTCGCCTTAATCTATGGTACATGTTTGATCAGCTCCTTTCTTGCCAGGCTGCTGTGAGGTGGGGGATGAAATGTGCAAGTCATCATAGCCCCACCCTGAGGATTATAGTGATGACAGTGACAATAACACCATTGGTTGACTCCATCTGGGGATACCACATGGCTCCCCACCCAGTCTGCTCCTCAAGCCTGGGTCACTGGGACAGAGACTCACTGAGCATTCCTGCTCCATAGCCAGGCACACTCAGGCCCAGTCACCCAGGAAGTGAAGGCAGAGGTTGCTGAACTGTGGGCTCTGCCCTCAGGGCTCTGCAGTGCCAGAACCCCTGGCTCCAATTGTGCAGAGAATCAAGACGGCGGCCCTACCCGATTCCAGTGCCCAGGAGACCTGGCAGGCTATGGAGGAACCTGTGCCTCAGGTGTTCCAGATGTGGGTAATCAACACCCACATCTCACCCCCCTTCTAGGTGCCGCTGGCCTAGCACCACTCCCCCAGTCGGTGCTAAATAGGTGCAGGTTGGCATGAATCAAGGGAACAGAAAGTCTTTAGGGAAGATAGGGGCTAGTGAATGTGGGGTTCCTATGTTCCTTTTCAGGAAAAGGGTGGGATTTTGGCTCCACATGGTCCTTGCTAAGCTCTAGCTGCAGCTGAACCTTGCCCTTTTCACTGTTGAGGAGACAGCTGGAGACGAGGAGCCAAACCTTCACCTTGAGCACCTGTTTTGGTCCCCCTGATGGGCACCAGACTTAGCTGCCCAGGTGGCCTGGGTCTCCCGGACCCACGTCAGAGTGTCCACAGGCTCTGAGGTGCTGAGGAGGCCCAGGGGCACCATGTGGGGCTGTTGGAAGCCCTTAAATAGTGTGTGTGGCTCCTGTTTATCCCAGAGCTGCACGGACCAGGGCCAGCTGGAAGAGGCTCAAGCAGATCAGGGCTGCTGCTCCGTTGTATGAGATGTTGATTAACAAAAAAGAGGGACGTAAATGGATATTGCTGAAGTAGGTCAGTGTGCTAGGCGGAAAAAGTCTCTCAAAAGAAGGTGACCTGGGGGACAGTCACCTGAGGCTCCTTCTAAATCTCCCTCCCCTGACTACCCTGGCAGGCCGTAGGCCCCTGGTGCTGGCTGGTTTCTACAGACTAGAGCTCATTACTGCTTCCCTGCTGATGCAGGTCGATGGATTAATCTAGAATATATTTGCACAGCACAGAGAAAGTTAGAGAGAAAAAAAGGAAGGGAGTAGCTCAAATTTTTAGGAAAACCACTTAAAAAGAACCTTAACTTTCCCACATATTCTCCTGAATTCCAGCTAAGTTCTGGGAGAGGCAAGAGCTTATTTTTGGTTACATTGGTAACAGGTAATGGACAAAACTTAGTCTGCAGAGATCGCAGCTGTGATGTGCAGAACTGTGTGGCAGTGACCTTGACTACTCTGTGGGACATGGTAGCCCCTCAGGGAATCTGTGTCCTGCAGAAATAGCCCCAGGGCTGCATCCCTCCAGGATTAGGCATGTGCTTCTCAACCTCCTGTCTAGCCTGGGTCTCTTTTCCAGAGGCTCTGTCCCATGGAGGGGCTCCCTGACTGGCAGCTGTGGTCTCAGCGCCCAAAGCAGGCCATCCCTATGTACAGCTGGGTGTGTGGGGGGCCGGTGGCCAGGCCTGCTGGCTGGGCATTGTATAATGTGACTTGGAGCAAGGGCTGCTGAGAGAGCCCCGCCAGGCCCTGCGCAGTGAGTGGCCAGAATAGAGCTGCAGATGCCCCGTGGGGTCCACCATGGAGTGGGGCTACTGAGCTTGGGACAGGCCTGGGGACTGTGTCACCAACTCAGATGCCACCTGGGCCATGTCTTCAGCACCATCTTTCCTGCAGGGTGCTTTGTCCCTGTGCTCACTGGTCCCACCTACTCCCCAAGGCCACAGAGCATGGACAGTTCCCAGGGCACCCCTGTTGCATGCTGGAGGGCTGTGTCCTGTACATGGCACCCTGTTCTAGGGTTCCTTTCCCCTGTGAGGCAGCTGCAGTCACATTGCAGGTCTGCTGCATAGCAACCTGGCCAGCTCTGCACACCTGCCTGGTACAAGCCTGTCCAGAGCAGGGGTGAGGCCCAGGCTGTGCTTGGGGATGTGCCTGCCTCATCAGTCATTCCACTACTGCTGTCTCTTGTGCACTTCACGTCGTGGCCTCAGTCCTCTACCAGGTCTGCTGTGTTCTGGGGTCATGCTGCAGATGACTCCCTCCCTGGTGTCTGCCTGCAGTGCCCAGGGGCCTGGCCTGGGTGCTGGGGGTTTTGGAGGAAGCCTGGGTCTCTGCCTGGGTTGGTTCTCAGGCCAGAGCGGTGGCTGCACTGGACAGAGCAGGCAGTGTCCCCCCATAGGCCCAGGAACACACACTTCTTGGCCCACGTGGAAACTACAGGAGAATGTGGGACCAGCCTTGTTCAAGTGAGTTCTGGGCGCAGTTCTGTCTAAGCATGCTGCCTCAGTTACACAAACTCCAGGCCTCAAAGGTCCTGAACCTGGAAGACTCAACACAGCTCCAGTAAGCATGGGGCAGGTGGGCTGAGCCGGTCTGGGCGCTGCTCCTGGGGGGCCAGGCAGGGGCCAGCCTGCAGCTCTGTCTACCTCAGGCCTCCCACCTACCCCCCACCCCAACCCTGACCCTCCCGAGATGACACCTGCAGCCGTCTAGACAAGCTCTGGAAGATCCCACACCAGAGAAGACGCTCAAAAGAGGCATCAGTGTGTGGCCTGCACTGCTTCTGGGAAGAGACTCCCTCACTTATCTGAGACAAAGTTCTTCTCAGGAGGAGGGTGGCTGGTGGGGTGAGGGGAGACTGTGACCCCAGCCTGAGGGCCTGGGTGAGATGGGCCGGGTAGGGCGGCACAGGAGTGAGCCAGCTGGCTGATGACAATGTGGCTAATCCCAGATAATCGCCCGGCTGGTTGGGGATGCTTGAGAACAGAGCCTTCTCCCCTTTCTTTGTACTTAGTCTGCTCTGAACAATCCGGAAAACACCTTAGTCCTAAGTGAGATCTTCAAAGGTCCCGAATGCATTCCGGGCCCTGGGAAAGCCTGGCCTGAGTGGTCAGGAAACCTGACCGGAGGCCCCTAATTGCCTGGTGAGATTAGCCGGGCCTGGGCGCTGCCTACAGGTGAGGGCTCCTGAGTTCCCTGACAGGGCCACCTTCTGAGAGCTGGGATTAGTCCATCAGAGGGATTTGCTGGGCTAGCCTCATCTTCCCTCTGTGCCCCTCCAGCACCGTACACAGGCCCAGGGAGCCCCATGCCCAGGTGAGCAGACTCAGGACAGGGTGTGGAGGGAGCTGGTACAATTGACCTTTGAGGACAGGAAGTCACATGATGGGTCCAGCCCTACTCATGGGCAGCTCTGCCCCTTGTCCCCACTTGTGCCCTGAGTAGGGCACTGGAGCTTCCTTTGACACTCGGCTTTCTCCTGGGACCCGCAGCTGTGGGTGCCTCAGGTCCAGGGTCCCCTCCCCCTGAGAGATGCCCCCACTATTGTCCCCACTGCTCCCCACCCCTCCCATCTGTTGTATTTTTGTGAAATGACCACTGCCCTCTGCTGTGATCCTAGTGAGCTGTTTGCTGCTGTTTTTGCTATTTCTGCCCATCTATCAATCCTTGGAGCCTTCCATCTGCCCACCTTTTCTCTGTCTTCCCCATCTGGCTGTAGGTGGAAGATGGGGTGGGGGATAGAAGGAGGGAGGGGTGGGGTAGGTGAAGGATGGGGGTGGGGGATGGGAATGGGGTAAGGGATGGAAGGAGGGAGGATGGGGGGCGGGGAGAGGTGGACATTTGCCAGGCTTCCTGGGACCCGGAGCATCAAGGAGGAAGGGGGCTTGAGCTCCAGCTGTGGCTCTGTTGCTACCGTGTGCTGGGCACTGGGGTTAAGAGGTCTCTTCCCTCTGTCCTAAGCCCACATGGTGAGAGTCCCTCCCTCAGCCTTTGTCCATGTTTCCTGTGTAGCAGAGTGGAACAAGGATGTCCAGAGAGGGCCAGCCACATCCTGAACATGGACAGCGGTCCCGCAGGCACAGTCTTGCCCCGTCAGTGGCCGTGGCTCCGCTCCCTCTGCGGCACACCCGGGTCAGCAGCGTGGCTGTGCACCAGTGTGTAGCCTCATTCTGTGCCTGTGGACCCTTAGGGAGGATTTGGGTTTTAGGATGCAGGAGGAGAAACTTTCTCTTGCTCTCTGTTTTCACTTTTGTGGTAAAAGACACTTAGCGTAAAGTTTACTATCTTAGCCATTTTTAAGCACATAGTTCCGCAGTGTTAACCATATTCACATTGTTGTGCAATGGCTCTCCAGAACCTTCTCATCTTCCCAAACTGAAGCTCTGTCCCTGTGAAACACGCACTCCCCACCCCTCCCCAGCCCTGACACCCCCAATCCACTTTCTACCTCCGGACTTAATGACTCTGGTACCTGGGAGAAGTGAAATCATACAGTGTTTGAACTTCTTAACACAATGTCCCAGAGGTTCATCCCTCTTGTAGCAGGTGGCGGGATGTCCTTCCTTTTAAAGACTGAATACTGCTCCACACGTGGACACCCACGGTGCTTATCTACTCGTCTGTCATCTGTTGACACTTGGGTTTCCTCTTCCTCTGTTGCTGTGAGCAACGTGCAGTAAACAGAAGTGTGCGCACATTTCCTCCACGTCCTGTTTCTAATTCTTCTACATCCAGGAGGGGCCCTGCTGCAGCACGTGGGGCTCTGTGTTCAGTTTTTGAGGAGCTGCCATGCTGTCTCACATGGTAACCGCGCCTCTGATGTTCCCATCAACAGTGCACAAGGTTCCAAGTGCTCCACGTCCTCACCAGCCCTTGCTATTTTCTGAGGTCTCTGGGAGTCTAGTGGGTGTGAGGCTCTGATTTGCATTCTCTCATGAGCAGCGAGGCCAGGCGTCCTTTTATGTTTGTTGGCTATTTGTGTCTCTGGAAAAGTGTCTATTCAAGTCCTTCGCCTATTTTAAATCAGGTTGTTTGGTTTTGTTGTTGTTGAGTTCTGAGAGTTCTTTATATATTCTGGAGACTCACCCCTTACAGATAGACCGTTTGCACATATTTCCTCCCATTCTGTAGGTTCCTTTTTCATTCCATTGATTGTTTCCTTTGCTGTGCAGAAGCTCCTCTGAGAGGGAGCTTGGTAACAGTCAGACACTTAATTAGCTGGCACATTGGATGTTTCCAAAATACCTTTCCTTCTTTTTTGATCTTTGGAAAACCTTGACATTCAAAGCAGGCCTTTGCATACTGTGCTTTCTGAGGCCCTATTGGGAGGATTTGCCAGCCTGATGGGGATGGGGGAGGGGGCTTGGGCTCTAGCAGAGGATTGGGTCGGCCAGTCCCCAGAAAGCCCCACCTGCTCCCGGTGTGGGCGGAAGCAGGTTGGGTGAGAACTGGGTGGTCTGAAGAAGGGAGAGAGTGTGGGGGTGCGCCCTGGGGGGTCCTGGTGAGGGGTAGTGCTTGGCTCTGACCCCAGAGCTGCAGGTCTTCACGCTTTCAAAACACCAGCTGGCAGCCCCACCTCCTCCCGGCTCCCGCTGGGCTCCAGAGACTGACAGCTGGTTCTCGTCCCACCCTGGGTCCTGCCCACCACAAGCCGGGGGGTACCAGGGCTTTGCGGAAGGGTAGGCACAGACAAGGAACAGATGCTCAGGGGGATGGAGGAGGGTATGTAACCCCAAAGGGGAGTGGCCCCACTAAGGAGCGGGAAGGCAATCAGGCTCAGCATGAAAAGGGAGGGTATCAAAAGCAAGTGTGGGGGCTCCACAGCACCTCAGAGCTTTGGGTGTCACCCCTCTGACCCTACTCCTCCCTCATCAGATGGAGTGAGTGCCCCATGCACTATTTGGGTTGCTGCATCAAGGCGGCTGGTAGGTCCTGGGGTATGGCTGCACAGGTGGCCATGGCGGCTCCAAGAGGATGGCTTTTACCCTAGACGTACATGGCTCCCAGCCTGTCTAAGGTAAGGCCTCTTTTCAATTTTGTGACTATCCCAGATCCCATGCACATAGAAGAGGGCACACGTCCTAAGTGCACAGTATGACAATCTTATCCCAAAGTTCGCCTCTCCATCCCAGAACCTGCCCAGGTGGAGACTGCGCGGCCAGTGTCCAGGGGGCCACCTGCCCCTTCCCTGGGCACGGCGGCCGCTGTGCTGCCTTCTCACTCTGTTGAAGCGTGAGGCCTGACTTCCTCCGTTTGCTCGGAAGTCCTTCCTTGAAGTGTGGCTTAGACATGGCAAAGCGTTCAGATCTTAGTTGTACTGTTCAACTGATTTGGACCAAACCACATTAAGGCGTGTTTTTGTCACTCTGAAGTTCTCTGGAGACCCTTCCCTGCCTCCACCCCCTCCCAGGAGGCCGCTGAGCTGGTTTTGCTGAGTCTGGAATTTCATGGTGCCCCCGGCCTCTTCTGTGCAGGGTGGTGTCTTTGAGGCTCTCCCACTGTTGTGCGTGTCTCTCTCCTGTCACTTGCTGAGTAGTATTTCAGAGTTGTGCTCCCTGGCTTTGGCTCCAGCTGCTAGGAACACTTGCACTGGGGCTTCTGTGGTGGCAGGTGGTGAGTAGCGAGCCGGACTCAGTCTCACCTCCTACCCCAGCCTGTGGCCTCACCAGCCCTTGGGTGGGGTCTGTCATTCAAATTATTGTTACTATTATTATTGCTATGACCTTTGGTGAGGAGAAGCCTTCTTCTGGCCTTCTACTTGTCCAGCTGGGGTGCTCTTTTATGAGGCAAAAGGGCAGTGATTTTAACCTAAAAATATCCGGCCGGAGGGTAGCAGATAGATCATTTTATTTATATTTTTTCTTTTTGAGACAGAGCCTCAAGCTGTTGCCCTGGGTAGAGTGCCGTAGCATCACAGCTCACAGCAACCTCCAGCTCCTGGGCTCAAGAGAGTCTCCTGCCTCCGCCTCCCAAGTAGCTGGGACTACAGGAGCCCGCCACAACGCCCAGCTATTTTTTGGTTGCAGTTGTCATTGTTGTTTGGCAGGCCAGGCTGGATTCGAACCCACCAGCTCAGGTGTATGTGGCTGGCGCCTTAGCCGCTTGGGCCACAGGTGCCGAGCCAGATCATTTTTCACGAAGTTCGATCAGTAGGTTTGAGACATAGAGGCTTGGGCCAGGCTGTGGCCAAGGTGAGACGGAAAAGTCCAGAAGTTTCAGTCAGCTCTGGATGCCTGAGAGTTCTTTCCAGACAGCCTCATCCTAACACTCCTGACACTCGGGGTCTGTGCACTTTATTCTATGAAGGTTACAGCTCATTAAAAAGGAAGAAAAGCCAGATGCCCGACCATTGGTTTAGTTTTATCTCGATTTTATTAAAACCAACAAGCAGTAGTTGGTCTGCGTATACGTAGCTTGTACGTGCATATGGGTGAGGTGGTTTAATGTACATGCAATTGACCATGTGTATGTATCTTCCAAGGACTTTCCCTTTATATTTCACACATTCTCATCTTGCTTAAATTATTTTACAATAAGTATTGCTAGTGTTATTAGAAAGAATTCAATAAATGTTTAAATGCACGATAAATAGATTTAAAAGAAAAAGAGTTACCTGAGTTTTTTTGGGGGGGGCTTGGTTTTTAGGTGCAAAAGCCAAAACTTGAGAAAATAGTTTCCATTTCCCCATAGACCAATGCACATGGCCTTATTTAAGTAACTAGGCTGTCCAAAGTAGATGGATGGGAGAAATAAGTCCTGGGCATTAGACTGGTCCCTTCACTGGCAAGCATGTGTGTATATGTGTACTCCTGAAGGCTTGTGTGTGAAGTTCCAACTGTCCTGGAAGGATGGGAAGTAGCTTTCCAGAAGGCCTACATCTATGACATGCAACACATCCAGAGGACAGACCCCCTTGTCCTGGAGTCCCTGCAGCTGGTGGTCCACGCTATTTCTCCTGCACTGCATGGGGCATCCGTGTTGTGTAGGCTTTGAAGCCTATGTCCATCCTTGGTGTGCAGCCACATTGATGAGGCTTTACTCAACTCGGACACCCCAGCCCCAGACACCCTGCTTGGATCTCTTGGTGCACCAGGCCCACGTGCAAGCTGGGTCTTGGATAAAGCAGAATACAAACTCTGCTGTCCACTAGAATGATTTTCAGTTCTCCTTGGTTTATTTTATTTTTTTTTTTTTTGAGACAGAGCCTTAAGCTGTCACCCTGGATAGAGTGCCGTGGCATCACAGCTCACAGCAACCTCCAACTCCTTGGCTCAAGCGAGTCTCTTGCCTCCCAAGTAGCTGGGACTACAGGCGCCCCCCACAATGCCTGGCCATTTTTTGGTTGCAGCCGTTGTTGTTGTTTGGCGGGCCCGGGCTGGATTCGAACCCGCCAGCTCAGGTGTACGTGGCTGGCGCCTTAGCCCGTTGAGCCACAGGCGTCGAGCCTCTCCTTGGTTTATAAGAGAAAATTGATAACACACATGAATAATATTTTGTATGTGATTTCTTCCCACAACAGTGTGCATTAATTAATACTATAGTTAAAACCAATTTAATGAAATTATATCACAAAATACTGATTCAAGTTGTATCTAACCCTCATCTTACTTCACCTTATGAAAAGTTGAATAGTTTATAAATACTACTGATTAAAAATACATTATTTAAAGTTATGATGATGTGTTTTAGATATCAACTTCAATATGTTCAACAGACATGTGGTTTTTCAAGACTTTTGTAAGAGGTGTCCTTGATAAAAATCTCAGACCTTGGGGACCTGGACTTAAGAGCACGAAGAGTCCTTGCCACCACGGCGATGTCTGCTTTCCATAGAGGAGAGTGTGAGGATGTCTGTGGCCCCTCTCAAGACTCTCTTGTCTCTGTTCCATCCATCCCACAAACATTCACTGACTGTATGACAGGGTCTGGGCCTGTAGGATGTCCTGGGGATAGGATCAGTGGGTGGCAATAGCCATGAAGTAAAATCCGCTTAAACATCATGTACAACCTGCAATGCCAGGGACAGGCCTGATGGATTCAGTATTAAGAGAAAAGAAGCCAGATGCAAAGGACAATACCCTGTTGTTCCACTTATATGAATTTTAAAGATAGGCAGCAAATACCCATGGTGCTGGGCTTCAGAGAGCACTTGCCTGAGGGAGAGTCCTGGGGTTCTTCTAGGGAGAAAGGCCCTATCCAGGTCTGTGTGGTGGCTACACACTGTACACAGAGGTGAAAAGCCACCAAGCTGTGCATTTTACTGTAAATTATACATCAAAAAACACAAAACAAGCAAAGAATATTTATGTCCATGCTGTTGTATGCAATAATTTGTATGAGGCTGAAGCATATGAAACTGCTGGCAATCAACAGGCTTTAAGTACAAAAGCAGCAATTTCACTGGCCATAATCCAATAGCTCCATGTATCCACCCCCCACTCCAGTGCTGCTGGCCTGGTGAGTACTGTTCTCTGCCTTTTCCTCTTCCTTTGTCCCCTGGCTCTTCCACCTGCTCCTCACAGGCACAGAGCCTCTGAGAAGACCCTTCCCCGATGGACCTGAATGGGGCTTAGTCTCTTCCTCTGGGCTCCCTCATCCCATGGTTCTGTGTCCTCCACCCCATTCCGAGAGAGAGGGCAGGATTTCTACGGCCCCTGGCACATCCTCAGTACTGTGGCCACATCTACACCCCTAGGTGGGGAGTTGTCTTACCTCACCTTTTCCTGAATCTCTCCTGTGTTGTTCATTCCCTGAGGGCAGGACTCTGACACTTCTGTAAGTCCACACTTGTGCATTAATGCCAAGCGGGAAGGAAGTACACTAAAGGAGGAGGATGATTTCCACTCACAAAGGGGAGCATTCATTTACTGAGCACCTGCTCTATGGCTAGTAATGTTCTAGGTGCTGGGAAGATGGGAGAAAACAGAGCTGACTCCTCCTTGTCCCACGTGTGATTATTCAGTTATAGAGAAATAGAGGAACTATATTTCTTCTGCACAACTAGATATATATGTGAGCACTTTGGCCAGATTTATCCTCCTATCAGAAACAACTTAAAAAGATGCAAGAAAGTCAGTATCAGATAGGGAAGGGGAGGAAGCTGGATGAAACTTGTAGAACCCTCACCCTCCCCTGGACACTTTCTGGGCCATGACATGGGGAATAGGCGCTGAGGGGGAACCCAGTGGAACCCCTGAGTTGAGAAGACAAAGCAGAGAGTTTGGGGAGACCAAGGAGGCTAGAGTTCTCTGGATGTAGAGTTCCATGAAGAGAAAATCTATAAATTGGCAGTTGGTTCTTAAATACTCAGGAGAGGACTGATTGGTTCCTGGGTGTTCAAGGAAGGAAAAACAGTGGCCTGAAATGATTAGAGGAAACAGTACCTACCACTCCAGAGTCAGGAATAGAGCCTATTTTTATTAGCCAAACTGGGACATATCAAGACTCATGGGCATTGAAAAGCTTGTTCTGAAGTTCTAGTCTTAGAGTCAAAAATGTTACCAACAAAGGAAATTTTACAATGTCTGGCATTCAAGAAAAAATTAGCAGTCATGCAAAGAAGCAGGAAACTATTATTCATAATGAGAAAAATCTATCAATGGAAACTGACTCAGAATTGATGAGTATTACAATTAGTTGACAAAGACATAAGGATAATGAACACTTCATTCCCACATGTGCAGAAAGTTAAATAAAGACATAGCATATTGGGAAAAAAACACAAACCAAACTTTTAGACATGAAAAACTACACTGTCTAAGATAAAAATTTCATTTAAGAGAAAATGGCAGATTAGATATTATGGAAGAAAAGATTAGTGAACTTGAAGGCATAACAATAGAAACTATCCAAAACAAAACACACAGAGGAAAAAGTTTTAAGATGAACAAAGCATCAGTGAGCTTGGAGACAGTATATATATGTTGCCTAATACATGAGTAACTGTGTTTCTGAAGGAGAGGATAGGTGAGGAGATGGGGAAAGAAAACAAACATTTGCAGAAAAAATGGCCGAAAAATTCCAAGTTTGATAAAAAATATAAATGTAGAGATCTGAGAAACTCAGTAAAGTATAAGCACAAGAAAGAAGAAGAAAACTGCACTAAACACATTATAAATTGATCACAACTAGTGACAAATAGAAAACCTTGAAAGCGGTTAGTGTCCGTAGCACAGTGGTTACAGTGCCAGCCACATACACAGAGGGCGGTGGGTTTGAACCTGGCCCAGGCCAGCTAAACAACAATGACAACAGCAACAAAAAATAGCTGAGCATTGGGTAGTCCCAGCTACTTGGGAGGCTGAGGCAAGAGAATCACTTAGCCCAAGTTGAGGTTGCTATGAGCTGTGACACCATGGCACTCTACTGAGGGCAACATACTGGGTCTCTGTCTCAAAAAAAAAAAAAAAAGAAAGAAAGAAAGAAAGAAAAAGAAAAGAAAAAAAGAAAACCTTAAAAGCAGCTAGAAGGAAAACAGTAATTCTTTATGGAAGGAGAAAGAAATGTAAGGATGACAGCAGATTTCTCACTGAAAACATTGTAAGGTACAAAGCAGTAGAATGGCATCTTTAAACTATGACTAAAAAAAACCTTGTAAACTCAGAATTCATACCCAACGAATATCACTTTTTAGAAAAAGGTAAAATAAAGACTATTCACATTTGTGAAACCTGAAAGAATTCATCACCTTCAGACTTATATCAATATAATAAGAAACAAGAAGTGTTAAAGCAGGGTGTCCAACCTTTTTTTTTTCTCTGCTGCACATTAGAAGAATAGGAGTTGTCTTGGGCCACACATTAAACACCCAAACACTAATGAAAACTGATAAGCAAAAAATAATATAATAATAATAAACAAAGAAAAAGTTCATGCATGACATCTTACACCACAGATAAGCCAAAAGGTCCTTACGAAATGAGCATGCAGCCATAGGTTAGGCACCCCTGGGTTAAAGAAATCCTTTCAAGGCATAAGAAAAATTATTTCAGATATATGGACCTATACAAAAGAAATGAAAAGCATCATAAATGGTAAACACAGGAGTAAATTATTTAAAACTTCTTGAAAGGTAACTTAACTTTGGAAATGTCAGTGTGAGGAGTTTGGCAAAATGTCTTCCCCTGATGGACAACCATTAGACTGGTCAAAATTAACTAAGACAATCACTGGAAGTCTCTGGAGATTGGCTAAAAGGCTTAAACAAAGCTGAGAAGCATTTGTTCAATAAAATCTATGAAACTTGGCAAGAACAATAAGTGGCTTTGGCATTTGAGTCATGGGTTGCACACTTCCGCCCATGACTGGCTGCAAGAGGGCTTGGTGGCGGAGGGGAAAGGTCTACTCCTGCCAGCTCCCTGAAGTGGAGGAACATTCCATATTTCCTCAGTGGCCGGTGAGTTTAAGGGTATCCTGTCTTTGTCAGCAACGTACTGTAAAGGATCTACACTGAGTTGGGCCACTGGGCATCTTATTTTCCTACCTCAGCTACTGCACCAAAGGGGAGCTCCTAGCAGAGAAGCTCCCGCTTGGTGGGCTCAGGGCTACAGAAGAGCTGTCCTACAAGACTCAGCAGCAGTGTGGCAGCCCCCATCTCTCCCAGCTTCTGCGTGTGGGAGAGCTACTTGGGGTGTATTCAGCAACCAGTAAACATTGGCAGATTTCATCCTGCTTGGCTCTGTGCTGTTGAGATCTGTATAGTACGGGGGAGGTGACCAGAAGGTATGTCAGTCACTGCTCTTGTCTTCCTTGTGCCTTCAGCCCATAGTGAGATACAGGTGAGGGGGCAGTGAGGAGTGAATTCTCCTGCTTCCCAGTTCCTGCTCCATAGAACAGAGCTCCTGCCCAGGGGAAGATCAGAGTAAACTTCAAAGACTGACAACGTCTGTCCCCAGTCAAGTACCTTGTGTGGATCAGACCGCAACTTATGCTCCAGGGCATTGTAAAAAACAAAAGAGCAATCAGCCAGTGGGATACCACTAGAGGCAGACAAGCCATAAATTTAATAGGGAGACCATGGAAGAGACAGTCAAAGAGAGCCTAGACAAAACCAGTCATCCTTGGTGGTCTGTTAGATTGTGTGACTGCCCAAGACCTCATGCTCAGAGGAGTGACAAGGAAGGAATGTCAGGACCACTAGTCCCTCCCTGAGTGTGGAATAAACTCATGCACCTCCTGTGAGCTATGAGAGAAATCTCCAACCCACACATGGATCCAACAGTAAAGCGAGACCTTCCTGTCTTAAGGAGATTAAGCACAAACTCTGACCAATTAGTAGATGACCACTAAACTGTGCTAAATCAGGAAATAGCCCTTAGGTCTGGCTTAAAGATAAAAATGAGGGAGGAGGCTGGGCATGGTGGCTCATGCCTATAATCTTAGCACTCTGGGAGGCCGAGGTGGGTGGATTGTTTGAGTTTAAGACCAGCCTGAGTAAGCATGAGACCCTGTTTCTACTAAAAATGAAAAACTGAAGCAAGAGAATCACTTGAGCTTAAGACTTCAAGGTTGCTGTGAGCTATAATGCCACAGCACTCTACCAAGGGCAACAAAGTGAGACTTTGTCTCAAAAAAAAAAAAAAAAGGGAGGAAATTGGACCACGAATATCAAAAGATACATACTTCAGGAGAAACAGTTCTCACAGAATTAGTTCAGCCAAGTCACTAAACAAAAAAATGAATGAATAAATAACAGCAACATTAACAAACCCCTGGTGAGTAGATGAGTATTGATATTTGTTATATGTTACCTAAGATTTTCAGTTTTCAATAAAATACTCTGAGATGTGCAAAGAATCAAGAAAGTGTGATCCATACACAAGAAGAATAAAAGTAGGCGATGAATCTGCCTTCGAGGGGACACAGATGTTGTGATTAGCAGAAAAAGACTTTGAAGAAGCTACTGAAAATATCAAAGAAAACAAACCAAAGAATATCAAAGAACTAAAGGAAACCATGCTGGAAGAATTAAACAAAGGCATCATAATAATGACTCATAAAGTAAACACTATCAATAAAGAGATAGGAGGCTCAGTGCCTGTGGCTCAACTGGCTAAGACACCAGCCATGTACACCTGAGCTGGCGGGTTTGAATCCAGCCCGGGCCTGACAAACAACAATGACGGCTGCAACTAAAAAATGGCCGGGCATTGTGACGGGTGCCTGTAGTCCCAGCTACTTGGGAGGTGAAGGCAGGAGGCTCACTTGAGCCCAAGAATTGGAGGTTGCTGTGAGCTGTGATGCCACAGCACTCTATCCAGGATGACAACTTGAGGCTCTGTCTCAAAAAAAGAAAAAGAAAAATAAATAAATAAATAACTAGATAGGAATTATAAAAAGAACCAAATGGAAATTGTGGAGTTGAAAGTACAATAGGCAAGAAGAAAAATTCAGTAGAGTACTCAACAGTAGATTTCAGTTGGCAAAAGAAAGAATAAGTGAACTACAAGGTAGACCAAGAGAGATTCCATACCCTGAAGAAAAGAGAGAAAAAAGAATGAAGAAAAGTGAACAGAGTCAAGGAGGAATGTTGGGCACCATTAAGCACACAAACATGTGCATTTGCATGATGGAAGTGCTAGAAGGACAGGGGAAAAATGGTTGAAAAAATAATGGCTAAAAACCTCTCAAACTTGATGAATGATAATAATCTGCTCCCAAGACACTCAGCAAACTCCAAGTAGGACAAATGCAAACAGATTCACATATCATATTTCAAAGTTTGAAACCCAGAGACAGAGAAACATCCCAAAAGATGAAAAACAATTCACCATGTGCAAAGGAACCTTGATAAAAATCAACAGCTGACTTCTCATCTGAGACGATGGAGGCCACAGGCAGTGGTACAACACGTTCAAAGCGCTGAAAGAAAAACCTGCTAACCCAGAATCCCATACTGAGGAAAATTGTTTTTCAAATATGGAGGTAAAGATATTTAGAGGTTAACAAACAAAAGGCAACAAGCAAATTTATTGCCAGCAGGCCTGCCTTACAAGAAATACTCAAGGGAGCTTTACAGGCAGAAAGGAAATGACAGCAATTCAAATTCACACCAAAACACAAAGAGTACTAATGAAAGTCAGTATAAAAAATGATATCATTGCATCTTTCCCCTCCTTTCTTCTCTAAACTGATCCAGGAAGCAATCGCATAAAGCAACATCAATAAAACTTTGCTGTTGAGCCTGTAACATAAAGAAATGTACTATCCTTGATAATAAGCACACGAAGGAGGGAGTTAAGGAGGTAGAAATGAAGGTATATTAGGGAACAGGGGGTGATGCTGGATGGAGACTGGAAGCCACAGGATGGAGTGAAGAGAACGTGAGAAAGAGGAACAGCAACATGTATTTTAAACCTCATTAAATACATTTTCTTTCCTTTTTAGCATGGTTAAAAGGCATAACATTGTTTAAAGGAATAATCACAATGTATTTTTGAGCATACGTGTAATAATAATAGCAGAAAAAAGAGTAATGAAGCTATATGGGAGTAAAACTTCTATGTCCTACTGGAAATAAGTTAATATGAATCTGACGTAAAATTAATAGTAAGATATAAATTGTTAGCCCTAGAGAATCTACTAAAAAAAGATAAACAAACAGATAAACTGATCAGAAAAGAGAAAGGCACAAAATACCAATATCAAAATGAGAGGAGACATGATTGTAGATTCTGGAGAGATTAAAAAGGACATTAGGGGTGGTGCCTGTGGCTCATCGAGTAGGGCGCCGGCCCCATATACCAAAGGTGGCAGGTTCAAACCCAGCCTTGGCCGAACTGCAAAACAGAAAAATAGCCGGGCGTTGTGGCGGGTGCCTGTAGTCCCAGCTACTTGGGAGGCTGAGGCAAGAGAATTGCCTAAGTCCAGGAGTTGGAGGTTCCTGTGAGCTGTGTGATGCCACGGCGCTCTACAGAGGGCGATAAAGTGAGACTCTGTCTCTACAAAAAAAAAAAAAAGAAAGAAAAAGGACATTAGGAATTATATGAACAGCCTTATGCCATTAAATTCCACAACTTAGATGAAATGGATACATTCTTTGAAAGACACAAATGACCAAATCTCACTCAAGAAGACATAGATAACCTAAATAGCTGTATATCTACTAAAGGCATTAAACTGGCAGGTAAAAACCTTCCTAAATTCATGTGAAACTATGTAACGGACCGGAAAAAACTCAAACAACTTTGACAAAGCTGGAGCTCTAATGTTACATAGTTTGAAAACTTACTATAAAGCTACAGTAATCAAGAAGGTGTGTCAAGATAGACAAATAGATTCAGGGAACAGAATAAAGTCCAGAAATAGACTCACAACTGATTATCAACAAGGATGAAAAGGTAATTCTATGAAGAAATGATAATCTTTAACCAAATGATGCTGGGGCAGTAAGACACCTATTTCAATAAGACACCTTATAAAATAACTGAGCTACACATTACATCATATACAAAAGTAACTCAAAATAAATTATGGACCTAAATGTAAAACTTAAAGCTATAAAACTTCTAAGGAAAAAAGCTTCATGATCATGGGTTAGGCACATATGTTTTTAGATATGTCATCAAAAGCACAATGCATACAAAGTAAAAGTTGACAAATTGATTTTCTCAAAAGTAGAAACTTCTGGCTTGGTGCACGTAGCGCAGTGGTTATGGCACCAGCTACATGCACCAAGGCTGGTGGGTTCAAATCCAGCCCAGGACAGCTAAACAACAACGACAATTGCAACAACATCAAAAAAACTAGCTGGGCACTGTGGCAGGTTGCCTGCAAGAGAATCGGCTTAAGCCTAACAGTTTCAGGTTGCTGTGAGCTGTGATGCCATAGCACGCTACTGAGGGTGACATAGTGAGACTCTGCCTCAAAAAAAAAAAAAAGGAGAGACTTCTGCTCTTCAAATGGTTCTGTTAAGAGAGTGAGAAGGCAAGTCACATCTTGTAAAAAAAAAAAAAATCTTTGCAAAGTACTTGTTTTCCAAATATTCAAAATCTCTCAAAACCTGATAATACAAATACAATCAGCCCAATAGAAAACAAGATATAGGAATGGCAAATAAACACATGAAAAGATGCCCCACATCATTGTCATTAGAAAAATTAAAATTAGGCCATAAACTGTGCATATTTAAAGTGTAAAATTAATAAGTTTGCCACATATGTGTATGTATATCTGCGGTGGTTCACACTTGTAATCTTAATACTTTGGGACGCCAAGGTGAGTGGATCACCTGAGCTCAGAAGTTCCAGACCACTCTGAGCAAGAGCAAGAACTCGTCTCTACTAAAAATAAAAAAAAATTAGCTGGGTGTTGAACCAGGCACCTGTAAATAAATAAAAAATAAAGCCATAATGAGATACATTATACGCATTTATTAGAATGGTTGAAATTTTAAAGCCCAACCATATCAAGTGGAGGAACTAGAACTCCCACACGTTGTTGGTTAAAATGTAAACAACAAACAAACAGGCTCGGCGCCTGTGGCTCAACAGGCTAAGGCGCCAGCCACGTACACCTGAGCTGGCAGGTTCGAATCCAGCCCGGGCCCAAACAACAATGATGGCTGCAACCAAAAAATGGCCAGATGTTGTGGCGGGCACCTGTAGTCCCAGCTACTTGGGAGGCAGAGGCAGGAGACTCACTTGAGCCCAGGAATTGGAGGTTGCTGTGAGCTGTGATGCCACGACACTCTATCCAGGGTGACAGCTTGAGGCTCTGTCTCAAAAAAACAAACAAACAAACAAACAAACAAACAAAACTCTACCAGAATTACTTTGGGAAAGTTTGGTGATTTCTGAAAAACCTAAATGTA
Organism: Perodicticus potto; assembly: GCA_963574655.1. Taxonomy (NCBI): domain Eukaryota; kingdom Metazoa; phylum Chordata; class Mammalia; order Primates; family Lorisidae; genus Perodicticus; species Perodicticus potto. Next base: position 67,520 of record CAUYRH010095879.1, on the reverse strand, counting down.
CATATACTCTGTGATCCAGTGATTCCAATCCTAGGTATTCACCGAGGAGAAATGAAGACATATATTCCTACAGAGACTTGTACACAAACATTTACAGTCACTATATTGGTAATAGTCTGAAATTGGAAGTAACTAAAAAAAATCCACCAACAAGTGAATGAATAAACACGTTCTAATATGTTCATGTATTGGAAAGGTACTCAGCAACAAATGATACACACAGCCACCTGGAGGTATTGAAATAATTATAGTGGGTAAAAGAAGCCAGACAGAAAAGGTTTCATATTCTATGGTACTGTTTGTATAAAATTCTAGGGAATGGAGACTAACATAACACAGGGTCATGGGTAAGTTCATTTTTTTATTGTGTGGTGGTTTTGCAGGTATAATACACATAGATGGCAAACTTATTTATTTTACACTTTAAATACACACAGTTTATTTTATGGCAATTATACCTCAGTAAACTTGTTTTTTAAAAAATGTAATTATTCCTTAAAACATTACTTCCTAATTATTTTGCTACATTTTGCTATGATGTATCCTGCAGGTCAGCAAACCTTCTCTGTAAAGGGCCAGATAGTAAATATTTGGGGCTTTGAAATCCCTCACAACCATTCAACTCTGTAATTGTCCACGAGAAAAGGCCACAGACAATACTTAAAGAAATGGGCATTGCTGTGTTCCAATTAAACCTTACAGTCCAGACTTGGCCTTGGACTGAACAATAGTCTGCAAACCCCCATCTGTGTTCTGGAGGTGATTTGCACGCAGCACACCTGTGTGGTGGAAATGTAGCACCAGTGGAGACGCCCTGCATGGGGCAGTCTGCTCCCGGGGCCATCACTGCAGCTTGAGACATCATTGCACCTTAGAGACTGGCAAAAGTGACAAGTCACCCCACTCCCCAGTGTTTAAGGCTGACCTGCACTTTTAACAGATGGGAGTGGGAGAGGGGCTTGGCTAGGGGATGCACTGGGGGTGGTTTGTACAGGGGCTCCCCTGTTTACTGACACTGGTCTTGTCACTGAACCCACCGCACCTTGGTTTCACCTACAGGCTTATATGACCACTGCCCCCCAGGGACAAAGGCTGAGCTCTGGGAGCTCCTAGATGCCAAGCCAGGGTGAGGAGTATAGCAAGGGGCAGCACCTAGGCAGGACACCGCTTGCTGCAGCCCCCAGGTTCTGCACACTCAGCCCCCCCCACCCCCCTGGTGGGAGCAGTGGCTGGGAGGTAAGACAGGACCTGTCCTGGCCTTGGCTGCCAGTTTAGGCAGAGAGGCCTGGGCTCTCACCAGATGTGGCCTGGGGGTGTCTCCCTGGAACACTGGGGAGAGCAGCCAGGGTTGTTGCACCCACTATCCCAGCCCCTGGGCTCTCAGACCATTGTGGGCATTCCTGCCAAGTAAGCTGTGGCTTTGCAGGGGCTGGGCAGACCTATCTTTGCTTGTGGTGGCTGCAGGAGCTCAGCAGCTGGAAAGGCCCCCCCATCCGCTCTGTAGGGCTGTCCTGGTGGCTCCCCAGCACAGGAACCATCCTCAGTGTGCAGGGGGAATGGATCCCCCACTCTAGGGATCAGCTGTCTCACGAGAGCCCCAATACTCCCTTATGATGGAGGGCCTGGGGGACCCACTCTGGTCCCTGCTTTTTCTCAGCCACCTCTTTCAAGGTTCTTGGGGCCCCTCCCTGGCAGAGACACTTGCTACCCATTCCCTCTCCACCCCCTTCCTCAACCCTCTCCCACCCCCTTCCCTGCTGCTCTGGGCTTCTAGACCTGGCCCTGCAGAGAGCCCACCACCACCCTTCAGGCTCCCAGCCTCCCAGGGGTCCTGCTTGCTGAACTTTCTGAAGTCAGCTCCCCCAGGAAGGCATCTGAGTGGGCCAAGGCTACAGCAAACCCCCAGCCCTTGCACCCAGGCAAGGTGGTTATGGTGTCTGGGTCTCCCTGCTGAGTCCCGGCTCACTCTGGCCCTGGCCCACAGGGTGTTGGTGAGACTCAGGGGAATCTCCGGCTGGGTATGCCAGAGCGGTGCCCAGGCCAGCCCCCACCCTCCTGTTGGCCAGCCTGGACAGAGACTCTGATCCTGGTCTTGCCACAGGATTCTATCTTTAACTCCTGGACAGCCAATTCCTATTTTGAGAGGAAAAATTTCCACTCTGAAGTCTGGCTCAGAAAGTCTTCGCCCAGTTAGAGAAATACCCCAGAGAGACCGTCAGCCTTTGCCGTGGTCCTGAGATACCAGGTTCCACAGAGGAGGAGGGGAGGGAGATGGGAGGGAGAAGTGGAGGGAGGGGAGGAGAGGGGGAGGAAAAGGGAAGGGGAAGGGAGGCGGAGGGGGAGGGGAGGGAGAAGTGGAGGGAGAGGAGGAGAGGGGGAGGAGAAGGGAAGGGGAAGGGAGGCGGAGGGGGAGGGGAGGGGAGGGGACAAGGGGGAGGGGAGGAAGCTTGGCCAAAACTGTTGAAAGGCGCATACTCAGAGGGTGGCTACCTGGCTGACAGTGGGGGGTTGGGGGGAGCGGTGAGGACCCCATAACTGGGCCAAGTCCACATTTGTGGCCTCCCTCCCTGCCTCTCTCTTCCCCTCTGCTCCGGCCACACCTGGCTCTTCCTGCTTCAGGGCCTTTGTGTGCTATGCTTGCCACCTTGTCATTAGGGTCTCAGTGGCAGGGCCACCTCCCTGCAAGGCCTTCCTTGACCACCTGGGCCTGGCGGGGAAGCTCTGCCCCCACCCCCCACTATCTGTCTCTGATCTGACTTCTCTGGGGCCTTCCCAGTGGAGCCAGTCGGGGCCTGTCTTTGGTGACTGCTTTTTTGCCTCAGCACAGTGTCTTCACGGGCTGTCCGTGTTGCGACAGATGTCTGGCAAGGCATCTCTCTGAAACTCAGGTCTATCCCCCACCTTTTTGCTTAAAACCTTCTCTAATTTTCCCTAAAAATCAAGCTCCTGAGAAAGAACTCAGCGAGGGACTTCCCAGGCTCAAATCTGGCATCCCTACAAGTCAGCCAGCCTCTCTGTGCTCTGTGTCTTGTCTGTGACATGGGGCAAGAGCATGCCTAGAGCACAGAGTGGGCTCGGAAATCACAGCGTGTCTAACTGGAAGGTGAAAAATGAGTTTTTCCTGTTCTGGGTGGATAGCTCAGCTAGGGCTGGAGTGGCAGGACATGGTGCAACAAGGACTAGGGCTGGTCCCCACCACATGTGACTCATGCCCCTGCTCTTGCCTGTGCTGGGACCACATATAGATATGTGGCCAGCATGTGGCCAGAGCTGGGGGGGGGGCGACACCTGTGACCCTGAGAGGCTGCTGAAGTCATGTCTTTGCCACATATCCAGCAGGCATCAAGCACAAGGGTGGACAGATCACGGGCTCCAGGTGAGAGCAGTGTCCTCTCTACTCAGCGAGCTGGTCTCTCGAGGCCACAACCTGCAGGATCTGCTGGCCTCTGCACTGACTGCCTTCATGGGGCAGAGAGCACGTTCCTAGGCCTGTGCAGAGATCTTGGGACCCTCAGGAGCCCAAGAGTAGTTCGGGCTAGTGCCTAGGGCTGGGCCCCTGTGCCTTCCAGGAGCATGAGGAAACTGGGGTGCTCTGGGTCACCCTGTCTGCCCCAGAAGAGCCTGGTGCTGCAGAGTGCCCCTGCAGGGTGGGTGATAAGTGGCAAGCCTTGGGGAGTCCGGCCCAGAAGTGAGCCGACTCCAAGGCAGCTTTGCTCAGGACAGCAGGGTGTGAGGTGTGCAGGCTCAGGAGGCCCCTCATGTGGAAGAACAGGCCTCTTGCCAAAGTGGCATGGTCACAGCTTAACTTTATCCTTAGTGGGAGGGCTCCTTAGTCCCATTTACAGAAGGGTAAGATAGGTGGCTTGCAGGTCACTTAGCAGTCGTGTGGCAGAGCTGGGCCTAGAGTTGACACTTTCAGACTGTTCCCTGCAGTCAGTCACTACAATGACCATTACTTCTGCCCTTCTGCAATGTCACCTTGTTGAGCTCCCATTGGGAGGGGCTCTGATTCCTCCCACTTGAATTTGGGAGGTCTTAGTGTCTTGATTATAGACCAAAAAAAATGCAGCAAAAGTGGCAATCTGTGACTCCTGAGGCTGGGTCAGAAGGGCCCTATGGCCCCTACCTGGCTCTCTAGGGATGTCGGTCTGTCCTGAGAAGCCATAGTGTGAGGAAGTCTCACGAAGCTGGGAGGCTATGACAGTACCCCCCCTTGGGCAGACAGCAGGGTGGAGCCTTCAGATGGCTATAGCCACGTGACAGGCTGAACCCTTTCTGCATATCTGACCTACAACAGTAGTTTTGACCTCAAACTTACCTTACTGTTTTACACTGCAGCATTATCTGAAACACACTCTATGACCCTACTCATAGCAAGAGGTATGAATGGACACTGTGCTCTATCTGGCAGGTTTTCCTGACATCATCAGAGGAGACATAAACAGTGGTTTGGCTCTGACATCCAGGGTCTTGCCATGGCCTTCAAGGGAAATCGCAGTGTTGAGGGGATGCTGGGATGGTGGACTAATGAGAAAAAGCCAGCACTAGGTGTCCATAGTCAAGGCAGGGGACGAGGGTTGTGGCCTGATCTGGTCTGCTCTCTCTACGCTGAACTGTGGCATCTGATTACCACCATGGTCCTTGGATCTAGCAGACCCAGATGCTAGGCGACCTTGGAAAAGTTTTTTATCCTTTTTGGGTCTTAATTCTCATCAGTAAAGTGAGCATAATAGCAGTGCCCAACTCCTGGGGTGGTAAGCATGTAATGAGGGGATGTGGAAGAGCCTCCACACCTCACAGGGAAGAGGGTTTTTGTACTGCAGGGCAACCAATGTCATTATCATCATCACTCAGCTTGCAAGCTGGAGGCTAGAGCCGGGAAGCCTGGCCATTGAAGAGAGGCAGGAATTGTGCACAGGCTGTGTCCCCATTAACACATCAGCAGAATCCCATTTCTCTCTGATGTTGCTGGAGTTGGTTTAGATGGGGGAGGGGCACCGCACATGCTCAGAACAGCCTCAAAGCAGGCTGAGAGCCAGGTGATCAAGGAAGATGGGCCACACAATTTGGGAGCGTGTCATTGGGCCACTCAGTAATGTTCCAGGTCGCCTGCTGGATACAGGTGTTGATAATACTTCTCCATCCCCTTGAAATTAACCCTAACCCTAACCTAACCCTAACCCTAACCCTAGCCCTAACCCCAACCCTAACCCTCTTGACTGGCTTTGGCCAAATGAGATGTGAGCAGTAATGCCTCTGCTGAGTGTAACCTCTAGGAGCCAGGAGCTATTTGTCACTTTCACTTCTATTCGTCATGGCAACAGTGATGTTCCAGGTAGTGGAGGGTCCACCTAAGTACCTGAGGGAGGTTGAGGCAGAGAGAATATCTTATTGACCAGAGTAGTCATGTAGTGTGGGGAAAATACTGATTTTGGTTATGTTAAGCCACTGAGGCTTTGAGGCATGTCCGCTGCAGCACCGCTCTAGCCCGTCCTGACTGATACACACAAGGAGTACAATGTGAGCAGCCGCACCCAGAGACTGGGCACTTACCATGCAGCACACACTGTGCTAAGTACTTTCCGTACATGAGCTCATTTAATTCTTTCTGTAGCCCTGTGAGATGCGTCACCCTTTACAAATGAAGGAACTGAAGCCTAGGGAGAAAAAAAAATGTCCCTGTTATAAAGATGGACACAGCTTCAAAGAGGCCCAGAGCTGAATGCGCAGTGGGTGGCTGAGCCAGGACCAGAACACAGGAGTCTGGACTCGTACCCCAGTGCTCATCTCTTGGGCCATTTTTGCTTCTCTTGTTACTGATAATGGCCCTCCCTGAAGACCAACTATGTCAGAATTTATAGGCCCAGAACAAGGAATGTTGGCTTGTGGAGTGGAAGAGGCACAAAACTCAAGTATGTAGGCCCAGTATTTTAAAATTATTTCTTATTTTTAGATGGGTCGACATGTATGTCTAAGGTGTTGGCACCACATGGAATGTTTAGAGAGCTAACAATCTCATCTTGGCGGGAATCTCATCATGGTGATAGGTGAGCACACTTAATCCTAATTATAATTATTATAATTAGAAGACCCCTAAGGTGGGATGAGCACTTGAAGTGCAGTGGCTCAAGCACACAACACAGATCTAGACCTCAAGGCAGGTGGGGCAGTGGAGCTACACCTGGGCCCTGGCCGCCCATCCATGGAAAGACCAGAGAGAAGACTCGGGGCGCCCTAGGCTCCAGTGAGAAAGGGCTTGCACGCCTCAGGCTATCTGCTACAGGGGGTGCTTCCTGCTGTGTGACATGTGAGCGAGAGTCAAAACAGAGTCCAAGTGCCCATCGACCCATGAATGGATTAATAAATTGTGTTATATGTATACCAAGGAATACTATGCAGCATTAAAAAATGGAGACTTTACCTCTTTTATGTTTACACGTATGAAGCTAGAAAATATTCTTCTTAGCAAAGTATCTCAGGAATGCAAAAAAATTTATTCAATTGTATTCAGTACTACTGTGAAACCAATTTATAATCACTCACACTTGCATATGAAAAATGAAACACAACTATAGCCTAGGATGAAGGAGGGAAGGGGAGGGAGAGGGGAAGGGAGGGGGTGGGTTGTAGGAGGGAGAGTTAGTAGGGGGGCCACACCTATGGAGCATATTGCAAGTCCAAGTTGGATCTATCGGGTGTAGAACACAAATGTCTTAATGCTGTAATTGGGTAAATGAGGTGAAAGCTATGTTGATTAGTAACATGTAAGCACTCTAATTTGTACAAATAATCAACACATCGAATCCCATTTTGGCATAAATGTATGTATGATCTATGTAAAAATGACTTAATAAAAAAAATAAAATAAAATCTTGCTTATACAGTAAACAACAACAACAACAACAAAGAGTCTAGCTGACTGGGGTAGGACCCAGCCATGTGAAGGATTGTAAATATCCCCAAATCTGACAAGCACATTACTGTGCCTCTGGACAAAAGCCAGGGAGCAAAGGGACTTCTGTCCCCATATCAGATGTGGGCATGCTGTGGTTCAGTGAGCTTGAGCAAAGCTAGAGAGATGCTCCTGACTGGAGGAAGGTCTGACCCAGCTTTGTGGTTCTGCTGAGGAAAGAATTCAGGGCAGATCCAGTCTGAGTCAGAGGGGCTTAAGTCTTCTCACTGGGGGTCCTTTAATCTCCTTTACACTCAGCATTTTCCTTCAGTAAACACGATATAGAAGCACAGCCTCCCTGCAGAAAAGCACACACATCACTAGGTCATAACTCAAATAATCATCACAAAGTGAACACATGCTGAGACCAGCCCCACGCCCCCTTTCCCTGGCTCCTTCCAGGCTCCTCCACTTCCATCATCACACATTGGTTTTGACTGGTTTTGCAATTTATATAACTAGAACCACACAGTCTGTTCATTCATCTCTGTACTGTCTCTGTTGGATCCAGCAGTCACAATTTACTCATCCCTTCTTCAGTTTGTGGGTTTGGGGTTGTTTCTACTGTAGTGCCTGCGGCATCTTGTATGTGGCGTCTGATGCACATACGCACGCGTGTGTGTCTGTGGCACAAGCTTGATTCATACAATGTGGCTATTACTGAGATACTGCCAGTTTTCCAAAGTGGTTGGATTGACTTACGCTCCCACCAGGCGTATTCGAGAGTTCCTGTGGCTCCACATCCTCATCCTCTGTTACTGTGTTTTCATTTTTAGCATTCTACTGAGTGCACAATTGTCTCACTGTAGTTTCCAAGAAATGCTTTAAAATTAATAGATTTTATTTTTTCAGAACAATTTCAGGTATGCAGAAAAATTGAGGAGAAAGAGCAGAATTCCCATATATACCCCCCTCCCCCCCACACACACTCTCAGTTTCCCCATTACCACCTTGCATCAGTGTGGTACATTATTGCAATGGATGAATCAGTACTGCTACATTATTACTAACTAAAGTCCAATGTTTAGAGTTTACTCTTGGTGTTGTACAGCAAATGATGGTGTATCCACCCTTACAGGATCACACACAGTAATTCTATCCCTATATCCCCTGTGCCCACTTCTTCATCCCTTTCTGCCCCCTCCTCAACTCCTGGAAACCATTGTCTTTTTCCATCTCTGTGGTTTGCTTTTCTCCAAGAGATCTTTTAAAAACATAAGTCAGAACATGTCACTTCCCCTCTTTCAAAACATCTATTCATTCACTTGAGCATCTGAGAAATCTTTATTGGGTGCTCTGTATTTGTCAGGCGAGGTGCTTCTCCATAGTTACAGCAATAGCCAAGAAGATATGGTTCCTGTTTCATGAAACTTGTAAGCCATCGAGAGCTGTACCCATTAAACAAGCAGGCAAATGAACAAGAACCCACAGGCTGAGCTGGACACTATGCCCACTGGGATGCAGGTCAGCACAGAGACGGGAAGAAGCTTAATAGTGGCCAAGGAGGGCTCTGAGGAGGTGGTAATCAAGGTGTCACCTGAAGGCTGGGAGTGAGCTGGTAGAGCAAGCCTTGGAGCAGAGATGGATGCAGGTGCAAAGGCCCTGAGGTAGACTAGACCTGGCATGTTCCAGGAGCCAAGAAAGGCTGGCACATCATCCTCACAAAGACAGGGAGTGTGAGATAAAGCTAGAGAGCCTGGCAGAGGCAGGTCTCATGGAATGTGGTGGGCCTCGGGGAGGAGCCTGTGTTCACACACCCTCACCCCAGTTCCTCATGCAATGTGCTCCTGGGCCTCCTTCCTTCAGGCAGGGGCCCGTCTGTCTGGGTCTTCTGTTGCTGATGTTGGCTTCATGTAACAGGCATTCACAGAACATCTGTTAGAGAATGAGGACCAGCCCAGTGTGTGCATGACTGTGGTTAGGGCAGGGTCTTTGGGGGCTTGACTGGTGGAGAACTGCTCCAGACTCACCAACTCAGAAGCCAGCACTTAGAGAGGGGAGCACAGGCCTCTGTCCTGAGCAGAAAGCTTGCAGAGTGAGGGCTCCAGAGATGGCTACTCCAGGTGCTATGACTTTGTAACAGACATCTCCAAATTGTTGCAACAGCAAGTTGCTGCTCTAGCCTGTTAAGCAACGTGAACCCAGAGTGGCCCCTGGCCAGGCTGCACCTGTGACATCTCACTCCCTATAGCTTCACTTTGATAAAGGAGGGTGCAGATGAGGGCAAGGCTTGAGGCCTTCAGGCTCCATCCTCATGGGTGCATTTTGGGTGGGGCCATTTCCAGTTCCTCTCAAATCACGTGACCCAGCAGCTGACTCCAGCCTTCCTCCGGGGATGTAGCCCTCACCCACTGGGCGATGTGCATTTAACGTCCCCATTCTGAAGCTAAAGGATCTTGAAAGAGTCCAGGCCCCAGGATGGACTCGCCTACCCCACCCCGAGCTGAAGGAGGGAGGACTGACTCAATCACCCACTGTTCTCTGCAAAGTGCTCAATGGGGCCCCTGAGCCAACTGGTCCCCTGTGTGTGGATTGATTAGCACCCCCTGCTCCCTGCCTTTGGCAGTCTTTCTCCCTGTAGGAGGGTGTGGGTTGGGAGGGGAGGGGGACAGGCTCCGGGGCCCTCTGTCCCTGAATGTCTCCAAGGGACATTTAGCTGCAGCTCATGCCTGGACTCCCTCAGGACTCAGCCCCCACAGCCAGGAGAGAAAGTCTGCATGAAAGAGGCCATTTCAGGGCCCTGTGAGCTGGAGATGGGACAAGGAGAACCTTAAATATTAGGATGACACTTTCCTGCTTACCTTGAGGATAACAGTGTGAACTCCGTCTCTCACCACCGAGCCAAACCTTAAAGTGCTTCCATCTTGCTTCATAGTTTGTTAACTTTTAGGAAACAGAACAACACAGGTACAGTTCAAGCCCAATGAGAGCATTTTCTTGTGATCTGCCTTCTTTGAAATAGCCAGCCAGGCGGTGCCCGGGACAGGCTGAGGCTCTCTGATGTGGCATCCCCAAGTCTGGTCTTCCCACCAATGACTCAACACCTTGCAGGAGCTCAGCCATCGATCTGTCTAGTCCCAAACCAGTGATGCTCTTCACAGGGACTGCCTCCCAGACCAGGTTCCTGGCTGGCTTGGCAATCTGTCACCATCACAGGGCACAGTGTGCTATCCAAAGGAATGTCCAGGTCACTCTGATTTCCTCAGGAACTGAAGAGATATGGGGGAAAGCAACTCAGACCTCCCCAGGGCTAAAAAATCCAAGAAAATTTGGGCTCAATACTGGATTTACCCCTGTTAGGCACTGAACCTCACACAGGTTCTCCAGACCTGAGTTTCTGTATCTGAATTGAGAAGGGTTTCCTATCCCAGGATAACAGAGGATCGAAGGGCCACTGCCAAGGGTCTTGGATAAGCCAGGACATGGCAGGTGCTCTTTTTGATTTTTGCTTGTTTGTATCTGTGTTTTTCCTCCCTATTAGTGTTTGCTGCTGGTTGGGATCATTACTAACCTTGAGACCAACCCACCAGCATGGACCTGTCAGTAGAATCGGAGGGACGGCTTGGTGGTCTCAGCAGAGCACCTGTCAGGTCTGGTTGCCGGACCTGCTGGGGCGTTGGCCACCAGTGCTCACAGCCCTATTCCTTGGGTGGTTCTAACAACACATCTCATATTCCATCACGGTTTTCCAAACCAGTAGCTTTTATGATGCCATCTCTTTCCTGGAAGTCAGCAGAGAGATTTAGTCTTTTCTAACCCATTTTTTAAAGTAATTATTTTGAATATTGACATAATGGTAGATCCATTTGCAGTTGCAAGAAAAAATACAAAAAGAATAAAGAGCATGCTCTTAATTTTCCTCTATGTCTGGCAATGTGAAATCATAGTGCCGCGGAACAACCAGAGTATTGACTTTATCTGAGTTTCACGCTCCTGTGTGTGTTTTCAGTTGCATATGGTTTTACCATGGTTGTTGGTCCTGCACCCCCCCCCCCCACAGTCAAGATGTAGACCTTTACCATGAGGCCTCCTGTCGCTCTTCAGAGCCGCATAGCCCCTCCTTTGTATCCCTAACCCCTGCACACGTCCTGTAATTCTGCAATTGTGTCATTTCTGGAATGTTATATTAAGGGGAATCAGACAGCATGCAACCTGTGGAGACTGCTTTCACTCAGCATAATCCCGTAGGGATTCATCAACGTCGTTGCATGTAGCAGTAGGTTGTTCATTGTTATGTGCGAGCAGTATCCCGTAGCATGGGTGCACCGTTGTTTGTTTAACCATTCACCTGTTGAAGGACATTTGAGTTGTCTCCAGTTTTTGGCTGTTATGAATAATGCAGCTATAAACTTTAATGTAGGTTTTCTTGTGAACATAAATTTCCATTTCCCTGGAATAAATGCCCAAGAATACAATTGCTGAGGCATATGGTAGTTGTATGATCAGTTTTTAAGAAATTGCCAAGCCATTTTTCAGAGTGGCTGTAACATGTTTCATTCCCACCAACAACAGATGAGAGAGTTTTCCCATATCCTCACCAGCATTTGGTGTTGTTACTATTTTATACTTTAGCCAATCTGATGGGCAAGTAGCTGTATCTTACTATGGTTTCAATTTTCAATTCCCTTAATGGTTAATGACATTGAACATCTTTGAATATCCTTAAATGCCATTTGGATATTCTCTTCATGATGTGTCTTTCACGATTTTTTGCCCATATTTTACTTGAATTGTTTTTGTACTGTTGAGTTTTGAGAATTCTTAGATTTTTTAATACATTTTAATGTCAACACTTGTTCAGATATATGGCTTGTGAATATTTTCCTCCAGTCTGTATCTTTCCATCCTCTTTACAAGGTCTTTTACGGAGCAAAGATTTTATATTTTAATGGGGATATGATTTATGAACTTTCCCCCTGATATCAAGATTTCAAACTTTGGTTTCAAGACTCTTTTGTTGAGGCCTGCTCCCAAAGATTTTCTCATATGTTTTTTCTAAAAGTTTTATAATTTTCTTTTTACATTTAAGTTGTGGCCCAGTTTAATTTTTGTATAAAATATAATTTTTTCTTATGCAAAATTTTGTAAATTTTATATATGTTCATTTTTTTTACCAATGGATGTCCAGTTGTTCCAGCAACATTTGTTGAAAGACTCTTCTGCTCTCTTTCTGAAAATCAAGTGGGTCTTTTGTTATTGTTCCACTGGCCACTGAAGCTCTGTTCATTTTTTCTTTATTTATTTCTTTTTTTTCCTGGTCCATTTTCTCTCTGTTGCTCTTGATGGGTAAACTCTGCCAGGCTGTCTTCAAGCTTGTGGATTCCATCCTCTGCCACCTTCACTTTACTATTGAGCCCGTTCAGTGAGTTTTAATTTGTTATTGTGTTTTTCAGTTCTACATATTCCATTTGGTTCTTTTTTTATAACTTCTATTTATTTTCTGAGGTTTTCCTTTTTTTTTTTTCATTTGTTTTAAGAGACTATAATTGCTTGTTACAGCATTTTTATGATGACAACTTTAAATCCTTTGTGGAGATTCTAACATTGTGTTCAGTATTGGTGTTGATATCAGTTGACTATCTTTCCTCATTCAAGTTGTGATTTCTCTGGTTCTTGGTGTAATGGGTGGTTTTTGCTTGCCTCCTGGACACTTTGGCTCTGATTTAGAGACTTTGAGTGGTATTGAAGTATTTTTAGTTTGCAGCCACCTGCAGGTTAGCATTTGGAGCCTGGACCCTGTTGTGGCTGGAACTTAGCAACATTTGCTTTTTGCAGCTGCGTGGGACTGTGTGGGTGTATTTGGGTGATCTGGCGTGGTTGGGGCTCCCATGAGTGGTCATGCAGAATGGGGTAGGGGAAGGAGGTTTCTGCCCAAGGGACGCTTTCTGTGCCAGCCCACCTCTGTGAATTCCCCTATTGAAACACCATGTCTCTTGGCTTCCCAGAGCAGGTGTTTGCTGTACTGAGACCCTGCTCCTGGGCTGCCTGGTGTTGCTGAGACCCCATTCCAGCAGGGGAAGTAATGAGACCACCTTCTCTCAACAGGCTGAGGGACAGGAATTGCTGGGCCTGGGCCCCTCTTGCTTTGGGGGTCTGCCAGCGCCCACTACTGTGCCCTCTCTCCTATCTGGGCTTCGGGCCACTGTTACAGTTGGAATCCATCCAGCTGCCTTTGCTATTTCCTGGGCTCGTAGTTGTGCTTAATGGGAGGTTCAGGAAGAGATGAGTCTTGTCTGGGTGGGTGTCTGCTGATGTCACTTCTTGAGCAAAACTCCAGGGAGGTCCCTTCACTGTACCTCAGTGTCCTCACTTGTGGGCCCAGAGCCTCACCAGTATTCAAGAATGTTCACTCTGCCTGCAAGGCATGAGGCCCATGGGGGCCCCAGAGTGTCTGGACACCTCGTCCAAGCCCCAAACCCACAAGGGAGGTCATGGAGGATAGGAGAGGGAACTGAGGCAGCTCCAGGCTGGTTAGAGTGGGACAAAGGAAGGGTAACTCTGAGCTGGGGGGTGGGGGTGCGGAGGGGTCCCTGCTGCTTCAGGAGTCCAGTGTCACCCTGGCTCTCCTGGCTGGTGGAATCCTGTGGGGAGGGGCTTATTGGTGTCCTTTCAGTTCCCAGAGGGAAACTTCAGCCCCAGGAAAGCAAAGGAGAGGTAGGTGGGAGTTTCAGAGCAGGGTACCACAACCCACCTGGGGCCCAGCCTGGGCAGCCTCTCTGTTCTGCACAGGGTCCCTTGACCCCGTGATGTCCTCTCAGCTAGAATTTAGGAGGAAACCTGCTGAATGCAGGCTGCTTTCAGCAAGACCTTGGCAGGGACATCATGGCCCCCCAGGCTCTGACCTGGCTGGACCTATAGGGACATCAGCCCAGGGCTCGCTCTGAGGGGCTAAGTGACCCAGAGTAAACAGTTGTGGGTGAAACTAGGAAGACCTGGGAGATGAGTGGAGGCTGGCGGACAGGTGGGTTGCTCTCCTGCTTCTGCCCCCGTGATGGCAGGGGTCCCAAGTGGCCACCCAGATTGGTCCTGAGTGGCTGGTAATCGATATTGTCTGGAGAGGCTGCGTCTGAGCGGTCACTCACCGCCCACTACTGCTTCCCACACCCTCAATCCTGCTGCCTGAGCTATACCCACGAGGGCTTCAGCTCTGCAGCCTGTCCATAGGATCCATTCTCCAGGGAATCTAGGCAAGGACCCTTCTGTTCCCTCTCAGTCCTGAGAGTCAGGCATCCTGGAAAATAAACAAGACCCCCCAACACCTCTGCTGTGCCCATAAGACTCATATGTCAGAACCTTGCCCTCCAGGGTCCCGGAGTGTGGCCTTATTTGGAAGCAGGTTGCTGCAGATGGGATTAGTCAGGATGAGGTCACCCTGGGGCAGGGTGGGCCCCACATCCTTATAGAGGAAAATTTGCACAGATGGGGGTGGGCAGGGGGCCAGCCCTGAGGAGGAAGGAGGCAGGAGCCCAGGGTCCAGCTGGCCTGGGGAGGCCTACCCGGAAGCCCACCCCAGAAGCTGGCACCTGCCAGAGGCCTCCTCTTGGACACCTCCCTCCCAATTCCCGGAAGTTCCTGTGACCCTCCCCTCTTGAGTTGCACTTCCCAAAGATGCTTATCTCACCGTGTCCATGACAGCAGGGCAAGGGCTGCCCACCAGAGGGGACTTGGCCCAGTGCAGGCCCACACTCTCCAGAGCACAGCTCCCAGCAGGGGCCATTGCCTGCTTCTTCCCTTCCCCCAACATTCCTGGGCTGGGCCTGGGCTGGGCCATTGGGCCATTGGGCTATCAGCCGCTCCTTGCACACAAGGGAAAGCTGGAATCAGGCGGGGAGGGCTCATCAAGGTCACCAGCAACTACCACGGGCAGACTGGCTCTTGGCTGGCTCTTGTCTTTGATCTACCCTTAGCCAGGCCATGTCCCACTTCACAGACCAGGAAACCAAGGTCAAGTGGCTCCCTAAGGCTATGACAAGGGTCTTTGAGTTCTTCACGATGTCATGAGCTCCTCTGGAGCAGCCCTTGGTTTAGGAGGCTTAGGAAGTGCCTTGCCCCTTCTGCCCTCCCCAGGTGGCTCTGCTATGAAGCCCATTTTACAGATGAGTGGACCAGGTTTGGAGATGCTAATGGAGGTGCCTCTCAGGGCAGGCATCCTGTGGGTGTTTGCTCCCTTCCCCTCTGGCAGGCCCACACTGAAGCAGAAGGACTTGGCTATACCTGCTGCCACAGCAAAGGTCCTTCATGCTTCTCTGCCTTCCCTGGATCGCTGGGCACAGTGTCCTGCACCCAGGAAGCCCATGCAGTGTCCTTTGTCCTGAGCCTGCAGGGCAGCTTTGAGGCCCCTGTCTCTCCTGAAGTCCTGCTGCAGTGTCCTGACACACCCTCCTCCTTCCTGGGCTTCCATGAACTGGCAGGAGATCTGGCTGGGGAAGGCTGATTATGGCCCAGAGTTTGTGCAGAAGACTCATGCTATGTTCTCCACTAAGCCAGGAGAGGGAGACCCCAGCCCCCCACCCCAGGCCTCCCTCCCTCCTCATGGCTCATTCTGGGCTGACCAGGGGACCTGGGTGCGGCTGGGTTGGAGGTGGCCTCACTGACCCTCCTGGGACTGGGCGCTCATTTCCAGTTCCCTCCTCTCCACAGAGGCTGGTTACCTGTGGCCACCCCTGGCCAGCCCATCTGTTTCCTGCTTCTTCAGAAGGCTGCCCCACCCTGGCCTGGCAGCAGAGCCCTCCTTTCCCACCCACTCTGTGCCAAGCCGGATCCTGGCTGAGGATGGGGGCAGGCAGGGGTGTCTGTTTGGCTCCTGCCACATCCTCTGCAGCGGGTCCTCCACCCGTCCCCTTCTACTCACAGCCCAGCCTCCCATCCACATTGTCCTTGGCCAGGGGCAAGGCGTGGGCCACGTGAGCCCTGGGCTATTAGCACTGATCTCCTTTCCTGATGTGGAACTGGTGACGATGATGGCCCCTCCCAGGACGTGGGGAACCTCAGCCCAAGCCATGAGGTCCTCCTGCCTTCCAGGGAACTGGGCTGGGACTCTAATCCCATGTTACAGATAAAGAAACTGAGGTTCAGGGAAGTCTCTGCTGTGCTGAAGGCTGCACCTGGTGGAGCTCCAGCAGGCCCCAGGCCTCCAGCTCAGCCCGGACTCCTTCTTGGCAATCGTTCCTGCAGTTGGGAGGGACTTTTCATTCAGAGTTAAAAGCCCCCATTTGGCCAAGCTCCAAACTGAGATCTCCTTTTGGGGCACAGCCAGGGAGCCTCCTAGGAGGAAAGATAGGACTCTCAGCAACACCTGAGGCAGCCACTAGCATCTCCAAGCCTGGTTCACTCATCTGTAAAATGGGTGTGAAGGCAACTGGCCCCAGTGCTGGGTTGGCCTTCATGGGCTTGAACCCCGAGGCCCTGCAGTTCCCCCTCTCCAGGCTTGCAGAGTGTACCTGGCAGAGCACATTTGTCCATCACCCCTCAGGTGAGTATGGGGCCTGTTTTCGGCCAGGCTGCAGACACAAGATCACCCCATAGAGAGCCCAGATCACAGGCACCAGACCCACCCACATGAACAACCAAGAGAAGCAGAGCAGCTCCAGGTTACTGGAGAGATGAGAACATATATCTCATGTTGTATGTTCCCTCAGATGGGACCGGGGATGCAGGGATGCTGGCCCAACTGAGCTGTGGGCGTCCTTCCACCTATGCCACTGAGCCCAGCTGGGAAGGGGGACCATCTGCTAGAACTGCACATGATGATGGAACCTTCCAGGTCAAAGCTATCCGACGCACAGCTGCCTGACCAAGGTGCTCATGAACACTAGACATGGGCTTTTTCATTTTATTGAATTTTAATTAAGTTTCATTAGCCACACACGGCTAGTGGCTGCTGTCTTCGGTGGTGCCATTTTCTGGCAGGGGGTAGCTGCGGTGTGGGTGCCGGCCGGGCATACACAGTGGCCCTGGGAAGTGTAGGAAGACACATGAGGCTGGAGCTGGGCATGGCATGGAACAAGACGAGGCCGGTGACGGTGGTGGCGAGGGGTCCTTCTCATTCTGAGGGTGCATTTCTGGTTTCTTTGGCTCTAAGAGGTGTGGTTTGGTTGTGTTTTGTTTTCCTGAGTGATGGTGAGAGGTGCTAAGCTGACCCTAACTTGGGGAAGCTCACCCCACTCCCTGGAGCAGAGGGAGGAAGCTGTGGAGCGGAATTCTGGAAGGCAGGTGTCTAGTTCTGCCTTATACATGTTATTGGATGCCTGAGATGGGCCCTCAGGGGCCTCCTGCCTCCCCCAGCCTTATGCCTCAGACCCTAGGTCTCAAGCCTCGGGACCTTCTACTCTGACCAGAGCTGACTGATTTGTCTGTTTCTGTTGCAATAAAGGGGCAACTGACGCCGGGTAATCTGTAAAGAAATGAGGGTCATTTGGCTCACAGTTCTGCAGACTGTACAAGAAGCCTGGCTCCAGCATCTGCTTCTGCTGGGGGCTTCAGTCTGCGGGAGGGAAGTTGGCATGTGTAGACATCACATGGTGGAGTGGAGGAGAGGGAGGGGGAGAGAGAGGGAGAGAGAGAGAGGGAGAAAGGGGGGAGGGGCGAGAGAGGGAGACAGAGAGAAGGAGAGAGAGGAGAAGGGAGAGAGAGGGACAAAGAGAGAGGGGGAGAGAGAGGGAGAAGGAGAGAGAGAGAGAGAGAGAAGGTAAGAGAGAGAAGGAAAGAGAGGGAGAGAGAGAGCGGGAGGGGGGAGAGAGAGAGAGAGAGAAAGGGTGCAAGGCTTTTTTAAGCAACCAGCTCTCCTGGGAACTAACAGAATGAGAACTCACTCATTATCCTAAGAACAGGACGAAGTCATTCATCAGGGACCCTCCCTATGACACAAACACCTCCTTTGGGCTCCACTTCCAATACTGGGGGTCAAATTTCAACATGAGCTTTGGAGGGGAGAAATGTCCAAGCCATAGCAACAACCAACCTAAAGACACCCAGAAGCCACCTCAAGGCCAATGACCAGTAGGAGGAAGGCCCCAGCAATGACTGGACATTTGGAACCTCTCTGTCAGGGGATTAGAAACATGAGAGAATTTGCCAGTTGACGGGGTGCCCCTTAACTTAAAGCTGGGGCCTCCTGCAAGAGTGAGACACAAAAAGGCAGAGGCTGGGACTGGAGGGAAGGTGGGGTGGGCAGACAGGGGCAAGCTCTTCACAGGGTCCCAGAGGCTCTGAGACGGGGTGGCTCCCTGAGCTGCAACCAGGACGGTCCTTCAGCCTGTCTCATACCAACCTGAGCTGTTATTTCCTCAGGTTACTGGAGAGATGAGAATACACAGCCATAAGATTCTTCCGAAGCTTCACCTGGGGGAGTCCACGGGGACTGACGAGGAGCACACAAGAGGAACAGGGCCAGCTGGAGTCAGGCTCCTCGGGCGGGGCCTAACCTGCAGGAGTGACTAGGAGTGACTAGGCGTCCTGGCGGACATTGCTTGACAGCTGCTCACCCTTCTCTCTGCAGCCTGACCTGCTACAACAAGGCCAAGGTCAGGGCTGACCACAGCCATTTGCCCTAGTCCAAAGGAGTTAGGGACCGTCTTGGCAGGGGCTGGCTCCAGGATCAGGTGAGTACTCGAGTAATTACTGACAGCAGAAGAGATTGAGCCCAATCCTAAATTCCCCTCTGGAAAGTCTGCATCTCTCATTTCTCACATAGACTTCCCTGGTGTCTTAGACTGGGGGAATACATAGTCGTACAGGAAATTCTACTGAACTTAAATAAAGTAGCCAACTATCTGTCTTAAAATTTTCAGAAAAATTTAGTCATCTGCTCACACATCTACTCATTCATCAATCCATCCTTCCATCCTTCCATCCTTCCACCCACGCACCCATCCACCCACTCATTCATCCACTCACACTTCTACCCATCCGCCCATCCATCCACTCAACCATCCATCCATCATTCCATTCGTCCCCCCATGCAATCCATTTATCCTTCTACCCATGATCCCAAACACCCACACACATCCATCCACCCATCCATCCATCCACTCATCCACTCATCTATCTGTCCATCCATCTATCTACATCCCTTCACCCATCCACCCATCTATCCACACCGCCTCTAGGGATCAGCTGTGTCTACTATCGCAGATAAGGTAAGTCTCACAACAGGCTATTGGCCTATTGCTCAGATAAGAAAGCTGAGCTGGAGAGGGGAAGGGAGTGGCCGAGGCTGCTCAGTCCTCTGATCCCAGCTGCTATGTGCTTTAGGATCTGGCTCAAGTCTCATGCCAGCTTCACGTCCTGCCACCAAGATGTAGAAGTGTCCCTCTGTCCCCACGGCCTACTCCAGGCTGGTCATAGAGAACACATCTGACTGTGAGCCTGAGTACCAGCTCACAGACACCTTTTCCCACAGGGCCTTGTCCTGGCCTGCTGTGAGGGCAGAAAGGCAAGATGGTAGAGTGGTTGTGAAGGAACCCAAGATGTGTCGAGTGGAGGGAGGCTGGGCCTGGGTTGGGCAAGGTCTGGGATTATGAGTAGGGGGCTGCGGGTGGCTGGGGGCAGTAGCATGTCCCGAGCATACAGTGGATGCCTGGCCAGGAAGCCCTCCAGCTCTAACAAGCCACCACCTGCAGCCTTTCTTCCTCCTGGTCTCAGCCCCAGCTCCTGCAGCATGTGTAGGCCAGGGGCCTTCACAGGGCTTTCTGTCCTGCAGCTCATGCTCACTACCCACTCTCTTGTCCTCTCATTTTCAGCGGTAAGAAAGAAAAACATCTTCCAGTGAAGCCACCATTAGGTAGCCAGGCCCCCAGGGGCTGTGCAGCCAAGCTGGGGCTCTTCACCTCTTGAGGCTTTCTAGAGCCATAAAGTACTGCGGGGAGGTGAGTGTGCAGCTCCCAGGCGGCACCATCTTCTCCTCTGTTCTCATATTACCCTCCATCTATCTCTCTGGCCACGCACTTCACCACTTTGGGTCTCAGCACATAAGTTTCCCACGCCCGGCTGGCTGTCTCCTTCCTCCCCACCCTCCAAGGCCCTGTAAAATGCCACTTCCTCTGGGAAGACAGTGAGACTTGAGAGGCAACCAGTGGGAGCTATTGAAGGCTCTGGAGAATGGGAGAGATGTTGGAAGTGAAAGTGTGGGGTCAAGATAGGGAGGAGTGAGTGTAGGAAGACTCCCCACCCCCACCTCCTGGGCCCCTCTTCCTCAGTGGCTGCTGGGTGCCCAGCGTCGCCTCAGGCACTGCCTCTCCAGTGGTGGGTCTCCATCTTCAAAGGACTCTACAGCCTCCTCCCTCTCTCAGGGCCCTCAGAATCTATGGGAGGTGAGGCTGCAGTTTTCCCACGGCCCCAGGAAGTGCGTCTGAGGCACAGGCACCGGAATCGTCAGTGAACTTCCAGTGAACTTTGGCATCTCAGCTGGGACGGTCCAGCCTCTCTGCGGGTGAGTTCCCCAGCGTTAAATATGCGTTTCTTCAGGAGATGGAGCTGCAGGCCCGCTGCTTCCCTGAGACTTCTAGTGCCTCCTCCTGTTCTGTGGTGTGGGCCTCAGTTTCTCCATCTGTGAATCGGGTGAGTCCTGCCTAGTCCTTCCCCAGACATTTGTTGCACAACTCAAGGCTCTCTGGGGGTTTTGAAAGATATTGAGCAGCCCCAAGAACAATGCCCAGGGCTCTGATGTGAGCCATGCCCCTCAGACCAAAGGACTGAAGTCTCAGCACCTTTAAACTGAGCATGGGTCCCTGAGGGTCAGAGAGGCTGAGTGTCACCCCTGGAAGACCCGGCTGGGCCACAGGTGTGGTCAGCAGCTGGGCACAGGCAGCTGTTCTGGAGGGCAGGAGGGCTTATTTCAGATCCCTTTATTGCCTGTCACCTGGAACCCCCCACGGTCAGTGCAGGCAGGAGTCCCATACCACTGTCTCCTCTCTTTAGGAGATGTCCTGCCCCTGTGTGGCCCTCTGGCAAGGTCTGAGTCTCTGGCTTACTCAGTGGCTGTGCTGGGCTAGACCATGGGCCTGGAGTGACCATAGAACAGAACATGACCCAGCAACAGGGCCCATACCCTTCCCCACTCATGACTGCCCACTCACACATGCATTTCAGCAGGAACGAGTCAGATGCCCTGACCCCTAAAATCAGCAGTCTGGATAGAAACAAGAAAACCCAGACCCACAGGAGACCAACTGCAATTGGAGCAGGTAGGCCCTTCTGTCCCTGGCCTGCTCCAGGGCCAGGCCTGCATTCTTCCCATGGCCAGGACCCCCTCAGATACCACCCTTGCTCCATGACTGGAGCCCCTATGCCTCACGTGTCACTCTGCCCCATGGCCCAGACTCTTCCACCACTCAGGCATCACTCCTTCCCCATTTCCAGAACACCCACCCCTCATGTCACCCCGCCCCATGGCAGGGACTTCCACGCCTTAGACATCACCCCTGTTTTGTGGCCATGCTGGGCATTCTCTTTCCAGTCAGCCTTGGCATTTGGGGGTTGGGGCTAAAATGAAAGGGCGAATCCTGACTTGGAATACTTTGTTTCCGTGTCTTTGTCTCCCACCAGGCTATAAGCCCCCAGTCCACTAGTGGGTCCTCAGCTCCTGGGCTGGGTGGGCACTGAAGGAGAGATGGGTGGGGCAAGGGGTGGGTCCCTGTGCTGGCCAGACACACTCGCGCAGAGCACCTTTTCCCAGTGTGAGTGCAGGAGGAAACGAGGACCGTGGAGATGCAGCAGGGATGGGCGTGGTGGTGAGTGTGAGAGACTTGGAACAAGGTCTTCATTTATTCTGAGACAGAAAGTGTTTGTGAGGAGCACCCAGGCCCCAGTGTGGCTGCTTCTTTGGGAGGTGCCCTCTGTGGGGAAGCGGTTTTTCCTCTAGGAAGCAGCTTGTCTCTTTGGGAGGGCATCCCACTGGGAAACAGTTTTTCCTCTGGGAAGCAGGCCTTTTAAGGTGAAAGAAGAATCTCTGAGGCCTCCCAAGCCAACTGGGGGTGCCCTTGGGCGGTCCCCTTTGGTCCTGGGAGGAGCGCAGGGCACACCTATTCATTTTCCCAATCCTTCCTTGCTCGTGCATCCGGCACCATCAAATAACAGAGGCCAGATCCTTAAACCTTCGAAACGTGTCAATGGGAGCTATTTTTTGGAAATTTCTTTCTTTTTTTAGGTTCTTTGGTACAGCATGTTCATAATCCCCAGACTGGTTGACATGGCCAGAAGGTTGTGCTCTCTCTGGAGACAAGGCTCATGCAGTCACGGCAGGGGCGGGCAGGCACCCACACCAAAGACTCCTCGGCTGAGCGCGGCCTTGGCTTGGCCTTCTCCTGCATGTCCTGCGTCCCCTCCCTCGCCCTCCCCTGAGGGAGGATGGTGGCATGTCCTGCCTCTGCTTCCAGGCTTCGTTCTGTGCACAGTGTCTGAGAGTCTGGGGAAGCTGCCCTGTGGGACTCGAGGGCCCAGTGGGTCAGCTGTGCTCACGGTGTCCAGTTTAGATCAAAGGCGGTGGAACGGGCAGCCCCAGCTGCAGTCTGGGTCCCCACAATATCGCCATGGCCCTTTGGTCACAGAACACAAAAGACCCTGGGGGAAGCTGTATTTACTTGCTCAGATAAAGGGACAGAGCATTCTCAGGGCCTGCACCTCACCACAGAACCGCTTGTCACACATGAAACAGCAGATTAAGAATTTCCTATTCTATATTTACTGCAAATTTGCACTGGCACAGGGCATTTGGTTTGGAACTGCTTTCCCCCCTTGAGCTGCTTGGCTACAGATGAAAGCATGGCCCAGCCTCCGTCAGGCTGAGGGACATTAGCAGTGACCACAGCCTGCTTGGTTGAGCTGCTGATAAGGGATCAAAACCCCATATCTCCTGTTTTTATTGTGCCCATTAACCATTTGAAGGAGGTGCTCGGGGGTGGGGTGACTCCTTGAGTAGAAGGGAGAGCGGGCTCTATCAGTGCCTTGGGAATCCTTGTCCCTGAGCACAAGCTCGGCAGCCAACAGGAGGAGGCTGGGACCATAACCGTCTGGGAAACTCATATTTATTTCACAGGCCACCCCCAACCCTGTTTGTGGGCTCAGACTGATAAATCTAAAAGGCTGCTGGTGTAGCTGGTGTTGGCAGGATGCAGAGAAGGGCTTCCCACACCCCACGGGTGTGCGAATTGATCCACCCTTCCGGAAGGCAGTTTAACACATTAACTGCATGTGAGTTGTATTTAACTTCGCTCGTTTTGAGCCTGGGCCTTTGGGAAGTGTATATAACTCACATGTCTATAACTCACGTCTCTTGACTTATCTTGACCTAATAAAACATGGCAGTCCCAAGGAAAAAAAAATTTTTTTTTCTAGTGTGGCAGTCAGTGTGTTAATTGGCACGTGTCACATTGAGAACATGTGATGTCAGCAATCCCATTTCTAGGTGTTTCTCTTACTAAGATACAGATGTACCTGGATATATATGTTCATGGATAATCCCTGTCTAATTACTGATAAAAAGCAAAAATCAATTGGAATAAATTAAAAGATCGTGAATAGAGTGCTGGTTAATAAATCCTGGTAATCTAGACAAGGAACACTACGTGACTGATAGAATGAATGAGGAAGAACTGCGTGTGCCAACAGGGAACGTTGTCAACGATACAACCTCACATTAGAAAACAAAGGGTACAGAGTAGTGCCCTGACCACAACGTCCCGTGAGTGAAGGCATGCGTGCACATCTGAGTGTGTCAGTGTGTTTTGTGTCACAGTTGTCTGGAAGGATATACAAGTTCTGACAGTGAGGTTCGAGAACTCATCCTACAAAAAGTGCTATGTAACTAATTGCTGAATATGACTATGGTCACCTTCCAAGTACTCCCCTTGGCCATCTGGTGACCATAGGGCTATTGGGTTATATAGCACTTTTTCTAGGATGAATTCTCAAACTTACCTGTCAGACCTTCATATGACAACGGTTCTGATGGCCATTTCAGACAAGGAGTTTGCAAAGTCCTTGGAAGGGTGGACTAGGTCCTGGGGTGGCTGCATACCTCGGCAAGGGGAGGACTTCAAAGGTGACCGTAGTGATGGTCATCAATGAGGTATGTAGCACTTTTCTAGGATGAGTTCAAGAACTTAATTGTCTGATCTCGTACACCAGGTACGTGCCTGAATGGTCTTTATTTGATATCACCCATGATTGATAGTTTGGCTGGCTATATAATTCTAGGTGAAAATCATTTTCCTTCACATTTTAGAGACACTGTCAGTTCCATTGACTTCTACCCTCTGATATCCTGGCTGAGAAGTCCAAAACCATTTACTCACTCACCCTTCATCCGAGACCTAGGATTCAGGCTGTCTGTTTGTTCCAATGTTCTAAAATTTGAAAACCACATGCCTTACTCATGGCTGGTGCGCTGTGGGGTCTCCAGTCTCTAAACACATCCTTGAGTTCCAGAAAATTTCCCAAATGTTTTCTTTACTGATTTCCTTCCTTCCATTTTCTCTATCCTTTTTTTTCTAAACTCCTCTTTGCATATCTGACCTCCTGACCTGGTTGTCCATAGTTATAACAATCTTTACCTCCAATTTAAATTGACTTGTCCTTTGGGTCCAGTCTCTGGAAGATTTCTTTGGCTTTACTGCCAAACATTCTATTGAGCTCTTCTTTCTTACTGTCATATTTTCATTTCCAAGAGCCCTTTGTTCTCTAAACGTCCCTTTTTTAGCAGCGTCTACCTCCTGTGTTGTGATCACAGTATCTACCCTCCTGCTGGAGGATATTCCTGCCAATCTCCTTTTAAAAGAAAGTTTCTGCACTGACTTCCACATCTCTCTGTGTCTGTCCTGGTCTCTCTCGGTACCTGGCGGTCCTGGCTGTGCGGGTGGTGGGGGCGAGGGCCACCTGCCCCGGATGGCTGGGCTTCCCCACTCAGCAGGCAGGGGTCTCAGCACCTCACACAGCATCGTAGGATTCCTGCTTGTTCCCACTGTTCACTATGTCTGGTCTCCAGAGAAAAGGGACCTATGAACAGATCTCCCAACCTGGCTGGTCACAGGGGAGTCGCCTGGTGTGCAGAGCACGAGATGGGCACAGACAGTGCCCAACTACCCCCACGGGTTGAGGGACCTGTCACCTCCTCCCTCCGGAGTCTTTGTGGGGCTCTGTGTTCAAATCAGCTGCCCTGCAGCCTCCAGGGTTGCAAACAGCCAGCCCCCTCCAAGTACCAGGCTCCTGTCCCTACAAGCCCGGCCTATGGCCAGGACAGCAGAGGTATGGAGAGGCAAGGCCGGTACCGTGTCCTACCTCTGCTCATTAGCTGGGATCAGCACTGCTGTATTGCTTTTTAAAACGTTTTCTTTAAAACAAAGATGCTGTTTATTACATTGTATTAAAGGGGTGTGAGTGCCATGCAGTGTCCAGGTGGGACTGGGTTGAACCTGCATGACCTTGGCTGTCCCTCCCTCTCTGAACCTGCTTCCTTATCTGTCTAATAGGAGTGAAATTCCCACCTGGCAGGCTGTTGTGGGGCACCAGTGAGATAACATGCCATAAAGTGCCCGCAGAGGGCTTGGTGCACAGCTGGCGGACAGCCGTGAGAGCAGCCTGCATGGCAGTGTGTGCTGGTGTCCTCTCTGCAGGCGAGCTGGCCGGGCTGCTCATCTCTGCCATGAGCCAGAGGGCACATGGACCCTCCTGAACCTTGGGACTGACACACTCGAGCTGCCTGGGCCTGGGGGTTTCCCCATCTGCTCTCTGGGGCCTGCACACAGGGGCAGGGGCGGGTGCCCAGGAATGCAATCAGTCTCCCCAGCCCTGGGACTGATCCCCCGCCTCCGACAGGCCACCTGCAGCCTGGAGAGGCTGCCCTGGGGCTGGGCTGTCAGCACCGGGAGGGGCCACCGCCCGCAAGACCAGGCATGTGCCGGGACCCACATCCGGAATCTGGCAGAAGCAGCTTCCTTGCAGCGGAGGCCGTGTCTGCTCCTGCCCAGGAATGTCTGCCCCCTCCAGGAGTCTGCTCTCTCCCTCCCTTCCCTCCGGCCCCCACTTCAGGGACAACAGGTTTAGTAGCAACAACAGTGCATGATGTGTTCCTGAATAGCCCTCCAGGAGGGCATAGGAGAAGCAATTGTCACCAAAGGACCCTAAGAAAAGGGCGGGACCAATGACTGAGGCCTCCAGGGCAGGTGATTCTGTGGTCACAGTGTGCGGGCGCAGGGGCCCTGTGAGTTCTGAAACAGCAGCCAGATCAAACCAAACAAAAGAGTCCCTGTCAGCTTGGAGCCATGTCCACGTGGGTACTGGATCAGAGTTCTGCTTCTAGCCAGACATGGGACCTCTGCAGAAGATGCCAACACTGCAGGACCCCTGGGAGGTGCTGCAGCCATGGCACTCTCATAGGTCACCAAATGTCATCAAATGTTGTGGCCACAGCAGGAATCTGTGCTGGGCCCTTGGGAAAGCAGATGGGGGCTCCGATTTGTTCTTCTTTCCTCTCCACCTTCCTGGTGAAGTCCAGAGTGCCGGCTGCCAGGAGATACCAATATTGCCTGGCCAAAGGTCAGACCAGCCCATTGTCTGCTGGACAATTGGGGAGCTGGGATCACTTGGGACAATGGTGCTCAAGCCTGGTGCCACAGAATCCCCTGTGGAACTGTTGACAGGCCCAGGAGACCCTTCTGCTGCTGACCTGGTAGTCTCTGAGCCATAGGCATGGGGCTGCTGAGCTTGTGGTCTTCTCCATGGTAACAGCAAGGAAAACCCAGCCAGGATTTCTAGCCCTGGTGCATATTTGGGCAACTTACCTTGTGGGTTGAGCAGGCCTTTCCTTCTCTGGGCCTCAGTTCCATGAGGTGACTGAGGTGACCATCATACCTCTTTTCTTCATGAGACCTATGTCTCTCTAATAGCCACTCTGACCATGGATTCCTTATGTCTGACAAGTTGTCTAAACCACTCCTCCACCGTGGAGCCCAGTGAAATGTGCTCAATTTTGTGCTCCCAAAATCTTTCTAGCTGCACCAGCCAACAATGCTAGCACTGGGCAGCCACTGCCTCCCAGCAGGGGCAGAGCTGGGGCATCATCTGTTCAGGGCTCTGCAGTCTCCAGCCCCAATCCCTCTACCCTAATTCCTGGGGGCGGGTGGGGCATTGCCTGCCAGTGTCCATAGAGGTGGCTTCAGAGCCAACTCACCCCTGAAGGATAGAGACATGTACCTACTGTTTCTGTGGTACAGCCAGCCTTTGAGGCCTAGTCCTGAGTCCCCGCCCTCCTCCCTGAGCTCAGTTTAATTGTAGCTGGTCAGCAGATACTTTGCTTCTGGGCTGTCCTCTTGCCAGCGGCATCCTCTCCCGCCCCTCCTTTCCCAGTGGTATGGTCTCCGATTCTTGCACACCCAGCACCCAGGGCCCCAGGCCAGTTTGCAGGTGACCCAGTCATTCATGAGGCTTTACAAGGAGAAGATGAAGTTCCTAAAACATGGTCCCTAGATCAGCAGCATCAGCATCTTCTGGGAACTTATTAGAAACACAAATTCTAGGGCTTTGACAAACCCTCCGGTGATTCTGACCTCAAGTTTGAGGACCCTCCAGAGCTTCCCAGATATTCTCTGAGAGGGCTAATGTGAGACCCAGGAATTTAAAATAATGTCGAGGTGATTTGTATATTTTCTTTTGAGAAATGTCTGTTCAAATCCTTTGACCATTTTTAAAATCAAATTATTAGTATTTTTGCTGTTGAGTTGTTTGAGTTCCTTATATATTCTGGGTATCAGTCCTACACTTGATCTTAGACAAAAGGCTGAGAAGTGATAGGGTATTTGTCCTTTAGGTGCATAGTTCACAAATATTCTCCCCAATTCTATAGGTTGTCTCCTCACTTTGTTGATTGTTTCCTTTGCTGTGCAGAATCCTTTTTTAGTTTGATATAGTCCCATTTGTCTATTTTTGCTTTTGTTGCCTGTGCTTTTGAAGTCTTACCCATAAAATCTTTGCCCAGACTAATGTCCTGAAGTATTTTCTCTATGCTTTATTCCAGGAGTTTTATATTTTGGGGTCTTACCTTTAAGTCTTTAATCCAAGGTTCACGATGGCCTTGCCTCTCACACAGGTCCATGGCAGGAAGAACCAGCAGGAATGGCCAAAACACCAGTGGTGGGTAGAACAGGGGGTGGACCGCTTCTCTGCTCTATTGCTGAAGATTTTGAAACGTAAGTCGTGGCACTCATACTTGTCCTTTGTATTAGAGTATAACACACACACAATGAATTACATGGAGTGCATTATTTTAAATCCCAGATCAATGAGCTTTTTATTTTTATTTTTATTTTTTTTGAGACAGAGCCTCAAGTTGTCACCCTGGATAGAGTGCTGTGGCATCACTGCTCACAGCAACCTCCAACTTCTGGGTTCAAGTGATTCTCCTGCCTCCACCTCCCAAGTAGCTGGGACTACAGGCGCCCACCACAACGCACGGCTATTTTTTGGTTGCAGCCATCGTTGTCGTTTGGCGGGCTGGGCTGGATTCGAACCTGCCAGCTCAGGTGTATGTGGCTGGCGCCCTCGCCACTTGAGCCACAGGCGCCGAGCCAGATCAATGAGCTTTTATCAAACACAGAGCATTTCCAGAATTCTGTAGGCTGCTTTAGGCATGCCTCTACCTCTGAATAATCACTGCTCTGCCTTCCAGGGCCCATCTTAGGCCTTATGAAGTCACACAGTGTGGGTTCTTCTGCATCTGGCTTCTTTTCCTCCATGGGATCCTATGAGGTGTGTCCGTGTGGTATGAACCTGTGGAATCTGTGGTCTGCTCTGTTCAGCACAGAGGGGCAGCTTTGTGATCTCCTGTGTGTGGCAGGTAAGGACATCTAATGTGGGTCTTGGACAGACCCCACTGGGCTGTCGGGAATGTGGCTTTAGTTTAGGAGATGTAGTTGAACAGCTATTGAAAGTGCCCTTACCAGCAACACTTGGATCTGCATCTTCCGTCTTCGTATATTGTTTTTATAAATTAAAACTAAAAAATCTTCCCACTAAGGACATTACTGGTTCAGATACCTTCACTGGTGGTTTTTATCAATACATTCAAGAAATAAATAATTCTACCCTTAACTCTTCCAGAGAACAGCAAGGAAAGACACACTCTCCAGCTCATTTTTAGGAGCTAAAAGACCCTGGACTATAAGAGCTGTCAAGAGCAGCACCAGGAAGACAACAGCCCTAGAAGACAGTGACCAAGCTCAGACATGTACGGATGGGAGAACATGGTGTGGCCCAGTGGAGTTTGTCCCAGGACTGATAGTGGTTAAATGTCACAGAGTCAATTTCAGCAACCCTCCACCTCAGCAGGTTTAGAATATTACTGTCATGAATATCCATGCATGAAAAGGATACTTCAGCTAGGAATAAAAGGCACCTCCTTCACCTGATAAACAGTATGTTCAAAAACCTGCAGCGGCATCCTGCTGCTTTCACTCTGAGAACCAAGTGTTGTGCTATTACCACCACATCCATTCAGATTGTTCTGGAGGTCCTAGCCAAAGCCAAGGACAAGAAAAAGATATCAAAGGTGAGAAGACTGGAAAGGAAGAAATAAAACTTCCAGTAGTCACAGAGGAAATGAGCACATGTGTACAAAGAGCTGAGGACCATTGGATACTCTATTAAAATCAACAAGAGCACTAGGAAGTTTGCTGGATGCAAGATTAATATATTAAAAATGTGCTTTTTTTTTTCTATATGTCAGTGACAAACTGAAAGTTAGAAGGGAGATTTCACTTACAAAAGCCTGAAAATATAAAATATATGCAAAAAACAAAAGATGCGTAAGATTTTTATAGAGGAAATTGATCTGAGAAAATATTGTGGAAAGATATTTGAGAAGACCCAAATAAATGGAGTGATGAATATTCATGATCTGAGGGTCCCAAATTGTTAAGATGCAAACTCTTCCCAAAGGAGTCTACAGATTTGATATACTCCTGATGCAAATTTCTACAATTTTTTTTTTTTTTGGCCGTTCATGGGGAAGTGATTCTAAAATTTGTGTTGAAAGCAAAGAGCTGAGAATAGCTAAGCTTGAAGAACAAAGATGGGGAAGGGACTGGCTTTGTCTGATACTGAGGCTTGTTATATTTTTATAAGGTTCACGACAAGGTAAGGCTGAGGCTGTGACTGCTCATACCCGTGGGATAGGACAAGATTCCAGACTCAGGCCCGCAGGTACAGCATCAGGACAGGATGGAAGAGGCCTGAGAGGGCAGGATGACTTTTCAACGAATATCTCTGGGAAAATGAGGTGTCCATACACAAAAGGCAGAAAGTACTAACTACTTCACACCACTAGTTAGGGACAAATTTCTTAAACAATCTATGGAATTAATATTCACAAGCAAAGACTAGTGTATTTTAATAGATTAAAATTAAGAAATTCAGTTAATTCAAGATCCTCCATGAAAAGGTTGACAAGACTAACTGGAAAGGAGGAGGGATTTGCTGTGCATTTGACCAAAACACCAGAACAAAAGAAGGATGTTCACGGACACAGACACAAGACTCAGACTTTGTTAAGGACAAGCAAACAACTCCACCGTAGAGGAAACCCAGATGGGATGGTGCTCAGCTTCATCAGGAATCAGGAGAAGTTAAATCACAATGAGAGGTCATTACTCACTCAGCAGATTGGCACACATTTAAAAAGTCTGACCATACCCAGGTCAGAGGACATACCCAGGGCTGGTGAGGACAAGCAGGGGAATTGTCCCACCCTGATGGTGACTTTGGTGCCAACATTCTGGACCAGCTGAGCTGCCCACCCCAGACCCCACCACCCACTCTCCATCCGTCTTAGAAAGAATCTTGCATAGTGGACTCAGGAGTCTGCAAGGTGTTTATGGCAGTGTTACTCATAAAGCAAAACGCTGTGAACAGCCTGGAAGCACACCCATAGCAGAAGGCACGACTTGGGCATGTTTCCATCCTGGATGCTCTGCAGGAGTGAAGCTGCAAGCGTCAGCAGGAAGGACCTTCACACAGAGAGGGGAGAGGCCAGGCACAGGAGACCCGGAGAGGCTTGACTTCATTTTTTAGAAGTTAAGAAATGGGCACTCCTAAATGATATATGATAAAACTATTCAAAAAAAAGCAAGGCAGTGACTGTCACAAAATTTGGGGCAGTGGTGTCCTCCAGAGAGGAGGGTTCAAGTTGTGAGAGGGGAGAAGCTCGTTTTATGTCTGTGCAGGGGTGCTGGTCTGGGCTTCCTCTAAAGGACTGTGCACACACCACACAGTGGTCTTCTGTGGGCCCCGTTTCCCCCGTATGTTTTAGGAAATTGAACTGTAAAACAGAAAGGAATTGATTCTATTTTGAGCTGGGATTGGGCCCAAACACCTGCCCCCTCCTTCTCCTCCTTCTGTGCCCCACCTTGGCGAGGCCCCTGGGCACACCTGCTTCTCCCCCAGCTGTTGGCCAAGATGCACGCCCCAGGAGTCCTCTCTCCTATAGCCCAAACACATTGCATCCCTCCCTTCTTCCCTGCACAGTTTTTCCATTGACTTTGGCTGCTACAACAGATGAGCTGGCCACCCCAAATCCTTTTGCGAGTGGTCAGGGGTAGAGTGAAAAGGAGCCCAGAGTTGCCAGGGAGTGCTTGGCTGGGCTCTGCAGAACAAGCAAACCTTCCCAGGAAGAGGCCTCATCATGCCCCCAGGTGCCCCCTGAGATCTCTGCAGGAGTGACCCAGCTACAGGGAGCCACTGGCCCCTGGTACAGGTCAATCTGCCTCTAGACCAAGCCTCAGGACACACTGATTGTCCAGGGATCTTGGCTCTACCTGTCAGCTGGTACCTATTTGGGCAACCTCTCTGGTTGGGGCCTGGACTCCTGTGAGGCTCCAAAGGGCTTCTTTCTAGAGGTGGTTAC
Organism: Perodicticus potto; assembly: GCA_963574655.1. Classification (NCBI taxonomy): domain Eukaryota; kingdom Metazoa; phylum Chordata; class Mammalia; order Primates; family Lorisidae; genus Perodicticus; species Perodicticus potto. The sequence continues at coordinate 35,679 of CAUYRH010095879.1, read as the reverse complement.
AGATCTCAGAGCCTGACTCTGGAATCAAGTTGGATCTCAAGACTTTCCCCAGAAAAGACTTAATTGTACACCCAGAGGTACATGTGCAATATGAAGTCATGCTTGTTACAGACAAAAGCCCTAATTCAAACTGCCATCTATTATGCCCCTACTGTGTATAAGCCATTGCACTAAGTAAGAGTCTTCCTCCAGCCAGAGGAGGGGGATGTGGGACTCACTAAGGCCATCTTGCTATGGAGAGAAGGACAGAACGGGATCAGCCCCAAGCCTATGTCTTCATTGCCCAGGCTGACCCTGCACTGGCTGTCCCTGCTGGATCCCACAGGGGTCTGGTGAGTTAGGGGACCCTGCTGGGCTCAGGCATGTCAGAAACATACATCCTGTAGTGGCCAAATGCAGTAACTATGCTCTCCCGGGCATCCCACTCCCTGGCAACATGCAGTGAGGCTGGAAGGAATGTCCTGGAGCCTGTGGGTGTCTGGTGCTTGTCCTGAAGGGCTTCCCCTGTGGGCACTGTGCCTACATCCTCCGGCAAGACCTGAATTGTGAGCAGCTGGCCCACCAGCCAAGTGCCCTGGATGCCCTTGCATAATTTGGAGTCTCCCAGATTCCTAAGACACTGGGGCCCAGACCAGCTGCAGCATAGAGCAGGGAGCACAGAAAGGGATCAGAAAGGAGTTGATGGCCCCAGAACCTCCCAGCCCCAACTTCTCCAGGCCCAGGGACAGGTGCTGCCATGCAGGGTCTCCCAAGGGCCTTCCTTCCCCTTTTTGTGAGCCTGTGGAAACTAACGTCTTGGGGACTGGAGAAGCCACATGCTAGAGCTAGAACCGCAGAACTGTGGTGTTTCTACTGAACTTATAAAAGCATCAAAAAATGTGTCCTACTGACTGGGCCTTGGAGTATTGGGGCCAGCTGAGAGCGAATGCAGCCTTGTGGCAAGTTTCTTAAGACCTCAAGGCCTCAGTTTCCTCCTCTGCCGGATGGAGGGAAGCTGGGAGCAGAGTGTGTGTCCTGCTCAGCATCTCGTCCACCGAGAACGGTTGTGGAGGAAGGGCGCGTCCAGGGGACAAAGCGCCTGATGGGAGAGATGGGGCCTTCCAAAAAGGAACAAGATGTCCAAGGAGGTATGGCTGATGGACTGGGGACAGGTGTAGCTTAGGTTTTACCTTAGAGGGCATTTCGGAAGTGCAGGGCGCAGAGTGGGGTGGGGTCCGGACAGGGAAGCCAGGAGGCATCTGTCTCCATGAACTATGGCCCAGGACCACAAGGACAAAGGAATGTCTCCAAGGAGGAGGCAGCTGAGGACACTGATTTTAATAAGGAGAAGAAGCAAATCAGCCTTGGCAAGGCCCAGAGTTGGAGAGGGGCAGGGTGCTGGTTGCCTGCTGGTCACCTGCAGCCTGGACGGGGGAACAGAGGGTGTCACGTTCAGTTACTTGCGGGCATGCCACATGGTAGGCACCTCCCTGTGACAGAGGCAGGAAGGAGTCCCACCCGACCCACATTCCTGCCCTCAGGGTGCTCTGTCCAGCTGGGGGGAGAGGTACAGCAGGACCCACCAAGGGCCACCTCATGCAAGAAGGCAAGTGGGCAGAGACAAGAGGGTGGGGCTGCTGGCTCAGACTTGGTGGTCAGACTGCCCCATGTGGTGAGAAGACCCAAGTCTGGGGAGAGCCTGGCCCGAGAGGGTGCAGCAGAGGCCCCGGCCAGGCCCTGTGGCTGTGTAGTGCACACTGGAGGGTGGCACATGGTGGTGCTTGTGCCCTTAGAGAGAGGGGAGCCAGAAATGGGAATAGAGCAGGGGGGCTGTGCTGCACTCTGGAGCCGCTCTGGCTGCTGAGGGATGAAAGCGGAGGCAGGTGGCCAGAGGGACCCAGGCTCCCTCCCTCCCACTGTCTGAGGGACTTAGTGACTGGTCGTGTATTGGAGTGTTATAGGGGTGGGGCAGATTAAGGAGGTCATCTAGGGTTTTTTTATATCAAATTTTTATTTTGAGATTCCTGTGCAGTTGTAAGAAATAGTGCAGAGATATGGCGCCAGCCACATACACCGAGGGTGGTGGGTTTGAACCCGGCCCAGGCCAGCTAAACAATACACAACTACAACAAAAAAATAACCAGGCATTGTGGCGGGTGACTGTAGTCCCAGCTACTTGGGAGGCTGAAGCAAGAGAATCGCTTAAGCCCAAGAGTTTGAGGTTGCTGTGAGCTGTGACGCCACGGCATTCTACCAAGGGTAACATAGTGAAACTCTGTCTAAAAAAAAAAAAAAAAAAAAAAAGCAAGAAAGAAAGAAAAGAAAAGAAAAAGAAATAGCGTAGAGAGACCCTGCCCAACCCCTCCCTCTACCTGATGGCACTATCCTGCAGCAGGACACTGCCGTTGGGTCGACCGAGAGGCAGAACAACTTGGGCACCGTGAGGCTGCCCCCACAGTCCCAGAGTGTGCCCGGGAAGTGTCATGCCACTGTCTCCCGCCTTCTGGTTGGCATCCCCCTGTAAGTAACGTGCTGTTTTCCCCTGGCTGCTTTCATGTTTGTGTATGTGGGATAGTTTTTAGAAGTTTAATTTTGATGTGTCGTGATGTGGGTTTCTTTGCATTTTTCCTACTTAGTGTCTGCTCAGCTTCTTAACTCTGCGGATTTGTGCTTTTGGCCAAATATTTCGAAAGCTTTCAGGCATCATTTCTCTGCACACTCCTGGACCCACTTTCTCTGCTCTGTCTGAAATACTGAGGACACAAATGTCTTGAGGGATGATCTGTTGCTGTGTGCTGGACCCTGAGGCCTAGCCCTGTGCACCTGTCTGCCTTCTCTCTGCTGCTCCCATTGGCTCAATTCTATGGCTCCGTCCTCTCCATCCCACTGTTAAGTCCATCAAGTGAAGTTTTGATTCTGTTATTGTATTTTTCAGCTCTGTAATTATCAGCATCAGGCCTGGGGAGTTATCCCCCTCACGGGGCCACCGGGCCTCACACAGGGTGAGAATTCTCAGGCTGTGAGGAAGAGTAGACCCCAAACCCCTGTTGTTGTGGGGCTCCCATTCAGTCTCAATAGGTGACCTTCCTGCTATGCTGGGAGCTGGGGGTTGCAGCGCCAGGACCATCTCTTCTGTCATCAGGCAGTCTGGGCCCTGAGCAGTTCACCTTCCTCTTCCCACCTGCTGGTGTTCTCGTTGGTGCCTCCAGTGCTGTTCCAAATTCATGTCTGTGTTAGAGGTGACAAATGGGAGACTCTAGGCTATATAGCCTTGTCCAGACTGGAAGGTGGCTGCCCACACTTTGAGCTGTGCACATGGGCAGAGGAGGCTCTGATTGTGGACATGGGGGACAAGGGCCAGGGCACAAGTTTACAGCCTCTGGGCTGGGCCATGGTTCTGTCAGCACACAGCCAGGGTCCCTGCACATATCAGGAGCTGCTGCACAGCTGGCTTTCGTGTCTCTGCCCCTTGTCACTCGTGGGGTACAGAGAGGACCATGGCCAGGTGCTTGCTCACACTGCAGCAGGAGCGGGCCTCCCTCTGTGCCAACCTTCACAGCGGCAGTTCCCGAACCCAAACCCTGCTGGCTGGGCACCACCTCTCCCTGTGGCCCTGGTCCAGTTCTCTCTGAAGGTCTGTGGCTCCTGTTCCTGTGCCATCCCAGTGTGGCTTTGTAGTGGACAATATAAGGTGGCACATGGTGGTGCTTGGGGTCCTTTCTGGAGGATCTCCTGGAGGAATTACTTGGTTATCCATGTCTTGGAGATGCTGGTGGGGGCCAGGGGTGGTATTGGGGTGCAAACTGGGGTCCTGGCTCGGGCTGAGGGAGTCCAGCATGAAAATGTGCCCACTCCTGGGCTCACCATCCATCAGGCCTCCTGCTAAGTGGGCCTGCGGCACCTTCAGCTCTGGCCTCCTCTTGGAGACCAGTCACCAACTTCTGACCTACAGAGGCTAGGTGGGGCCATGTCAGGGCTGTTTTGACCCCCGTTTCCAGGGATCAGCCACAGGTGAGGATAAGACCCATGTTTTTCTCTGGTTCTCTGATGCTTTACTAACCCTTGGAAAGGGCTTGGACATCAGGAGCAGCAGAGACAATGCAGGGAGTAGTCCACAGTCCTGGATCAGAGGGACCTGGGCTCCTCAAAGAGCTGCAGACATGGGCGAGATGCAGATGCAAGTGCCTGGACCTCCCATGTCAGCAGCTTGGTCTTTGGATGCCAGCGCTGACCACAGATCTCACCGTGGGGGGCTGCAGAGCCGTTTGCAAGGGCACAACGGGGAGACATTGAGAGAGAAACCAAGAGGAATACCTGCCTTCCCGCTGGCAGTTAATTCAGGCTAAATTAAACAGGGACCAGAGTTCCTATGGACACAGCAGTAGGGAAAGGAAATTGGTTTTCTCAGGCCGAGCAAGACTGATGTGAGACGTCCCTCCTTCTGGCCCTCCCCTGGAGCTCGAGGTGGGAACTTCTCAGGTTTTAGGTGCCAACTCCCCCGGTGGGGCTTGCTCAGGCCTGGACAGAGCCGGGGCCCAGGGCTACCGTATCCACCATGGGGCCGGGGGAAGGTTCTGGCTGCGTGGTGTGGACCATGACTTAGGTTGAGAGGGCCCCACAGCTTGAGGACCCCACTGTTCCCAGGCACGCAGAATATTCTGGGAGGGCAGGGCTGGTGCTTTTGCTATGAACATTCGCCCTGGTGAGCCCAAGCACACGGCAGCCAAGGTGAAAGGTTCAGTCTAACTTTGTCCCCTTCCTCGAATTGTCATGCACATCCTTGAGCTGGGAGGCTGACAGTCATGGCCTACTCAGTGCCTGCTGCTGACCTCCCACAGGGTGAGACCCAAGAACAGAAACCAACACCCAAATGGTAAGAGGGGCCCCTGGGGCAGGATCAGACTGGTCTGTCTCCAGAGTCAGTATCTCCTCTGGAACAAAATGAGTACCTAGACAGCTCTGAGGGGACTCTAGCTCCACTAGGATGCAGCTTCTCACTGTACTTTAGGAGGCTCAGTCTGCCCTTGTTTCCAAAACAGGGGGGTCAGTGGCTGAGTTCCCCATCTGCCCATTGCCCTCTATGTCATCCTGCTATGCTCCAGACACTGGGAAAGCATCTCATGGGGATCCCGAGTCCTAAAGTGCCTCCACCCCTGCACGCCTGATTCCAGAGTCACCCAGACGGCAGTTGGGGATGTGGACTTCAGCTTTTGACATAGAAGGCATTCAACTTCGAGCCTGGGGACTGGGGGCTGTGCCCCATGGAGTATGTCAGCCAGGGCTCTCCAGAGAAGCAGAGCCAACAGGATACACACGTGTGTGGATAACATGAGGAGCTGACTCTGTGCTTATGGGACAGAGAAGTCCCCCAGATTCTGCCATCTGCAAGCTGATGGCATGAGCCCCAGGGCAGGACAAGAGGCGAGATGCCTCAGCTCAGGCAGCAAGGCAGAGAGCGAGACCCCTGCCACCCATGTGTGCATCAGGGCGACCAGAGACGGGTGACACTACCCACGCTGGGGGCGGCTGCTGGGCTGAGCCTGACGATTCCAACTGTGACCTCTCCTGGAGACAGCCTCTCAGATACCTGGAAATGATGTTTACGCACCTGTGATCCAGGCTTGGTGGCCCACAGGACTGAAAGGCTCTGGCCATGTCTGGCCCCTCCAACTCTGCCTTTCTCCTTTCTCAGTCACATAAAATAGCTCATGATGTTCTACAGTATTAGTTGGAGGAAAAACCAAAAACCCCCAGAAAATATCAGTCTTTCATAAAATTCTTTAAAAAGTAAGATGGGTAGAAATTGTTTACACAAAATAAAATTGTCAACCACTAACATATCCTCTGGACTATAGGTTAAGAGAGAATCTAGCAAAAGTTGATCTAGAAAAAAGTGGATGTTGGTGTCCACAGAGACGGGGATGTGGACCAGTGAGAGGGAAATAGAAGCGATTTGTCCCCACCACGGCGGTTTCTTCTCAAGTGTCTGTCTCTCGCCTCTCGGTCCCCAAATGGCCCCAGTGTGAGAAGCGATAATCGTGAAAACTGACGCACACAAAAACACAGGGTAAACCATAATTTTGTTGTAAAATGGAAATGGACGAGAACTGATCTCTGTGAACATAATTTCAGTCAAATGGAAAATTAATTGGACACTTTGATTTCAAGACTAGAGAATTGATCCAGGACTATTTACACTGGATTAGCAGAGTTTACTTTAGAAAACACATTTTTGTTGAACATTAATCAACAAAGGAAAGATAATGATAGAGATTTTTATATGCAGTTGTCCCTGGGGCCAGCATGTCCTCACTCTGCACACGCACATATGTACACATACACACACACACTGACATGTGTGTGCAAAGGAGAGCACACATTTGTATGCACGCATTGCCTGTCTGGAAGCCAGCTGAGCTCTGGTCCTCTGATTGGAAGGTGTCCCTCCTTGGGGCTTGAGGTCAAACTGGGCTGAGTCTGGACTCTGGCTATCACTGCTCTGTGATCAGTATCCTTGTTTGGGCTTAGCGGGATTTGTGAGCCTTGTGAATGATTGTCTGTCTAAAATCACAATTGCATTAGCACGAAGCCACCTATAGTATGTGTGAGGTGCTTGGTACCTGGTCCCAGGCCCAGGACATGCTCAACAAAGGTGCCTGCTGATGTCCTGGCCCCTGCCACTGGCACCAGCCGGACCCACACTGGCCACCTGGCTTCACTGCCTAGATGGGCTCCTTTTGGCCCTCACCCCGCTATGTGGCCTGGGCACAGCCACTCCCCTCTGCCCATGGTCTGAGTGTCTGGGATCCCTCTGAGCATGGATGCCCTGGAGTCCTGAGAGGCCCCTCCCAGCTGGCACCTGGTTCTTTTAGCAGAGGTGGGGGATACTTCAACCAGGGGAAACTTCTCCCTTGACTCTCATGCCCCCACAAATAGTTTCAAGGCCTGGACTGGGGCAGTGGCAAGGATGGTTGGGCCCCTCCAGAACTGCACCACTGTCCCCTGAATTTGGAGTGCACAGTGAGGTTAGGCTGTTTCCACTCCTCTCTCACCTGTCAGTGACCCTGTAATGCTGGCATGGGGCTCAGAGGATGACCCCTTTGTCCATAATTAGTGGGTTCTCTGAATAGCCTGTGTCTCATGCTAGCTCTGAGCATCTGCAGGGCAGGGTCAGGGTCTATGCGGTTTACTGTTGGGTTCCATAGTGCCAGGTCAGAGAATCGAGGGACCCAGTGAAACCCTGTGGGTGGTGCCTCTTGGTTGCCTACAAACAGGGCTGGCCTCCCCACCCAGGGCTGACCAGTAATGATTAACGTGGGCTGGCCCTGATCTCTTTGTTCCTCTTGGGCTGGGACTGGGGGTGCAGGTGGCTGGGGGCACAGCCAGCTGCAAATGCCTATCTTATCTCTCCTAGGCCTCTCCGGTTTCAGCCTTCTATTTGTTCTGACATTAGGTGGGGTTTATCTCCTCTCCTGGCATGTCCACGCAACCCCAGACTACTGGGGGAAGTTTCTCTGGGCCCCTGGGGTGGGTGAGAGGGATGCAGCCCACTGAGTCCCAGCTCTGGAGGCCCGAGAGGGCTGAGATTGTTTTCTTCTTGCGTTCTTTTCATGGGTGCAGGAAAGGCTCTTTCAGTGTTGGGAAGTGGCAGAGCTTAGATGGTCAGGTTGGGATGTGGCTGTGGGCTGGGCCCGATTTAGCATCTGTATTTGCTACATGGGCTTTTGACTGAAAATTTGCTATTTTTCCAAGAGGAAGTTTCTAGAAAGAGCTTCCCCACCCCTTCCTTTCTTGGGTGAGCCTCTGGCCAGAGCTGAAGCTCATGCTGAGCTTGAGTCCTGTTTGCTAGACATGCACGGAGAGGTTTAGACAGAGCCAAGGGCCTAGCTGAGGAGTTATTCATACCCAGGTCTGAGGCCAGCAGGTGGGACAAGTATCTGCTGGGGCCCATTCCTACTCCAAGGCCTCCTCCCTGGGTCCCCAGCTCTATTCCCCATGTCTGGCTGCCCTGGAGGCGGGTAAACTCCAAAACGGGGGGGGGGGCACTCAACACCCACAGCCAGGAATAAGAGTGGGCCAGAAACATGGCAGGTATCGCTGGAGTCTGATTAGATTTTCCTGGAGCTGGAAACATAAACACTGATAGAAGTTGGAAGACGTGGTGCTCTCTGTTCAGATATGATGTCACCCTCAGCACCTGTTTCTGGATAGAGCTTAGGGAACATGTGACCCGTTGCCCACAGGGCACCGCCAAGAAGGGCTGGTGGGTGCCATGGCTGCAGGGGCTGGTGGGGGTTGTGGGGGGGCTTGGCAGGGTACTTGTTGAAAGGCAGCACTGAGCACTGGGTCCTGGCCTGCAGGACTCTCCAAACCCAGCTGTCCTGGTCTGGCCTGGCCTGCCCAGCAGACATGGGCCAAGCAGTGAGCTGTTCTCCGGCCCCCCGGAACTTATCTTGAGTCAATAGAAGCACTGGGCATTTGTGGAGGCTGTGAACAAGGGCCAGCACACAAGGGCTGCATTCAGGCCACAGCCTGCTTTCCTATGAGCTCAGCTGCTCCACAGCTGGGGCCAGGGACAGACTCGTACCCCTCCTGCCAGGCCTGTTTTCCCCACTGGTAAACAAGGAGGCAGGGGACGGGAACAAGGGCAGGATGCTGGGTGTGGGGGAACCAGACATGCAGCTACGTGGAGCTCCCGAGAAAGTGCTCAGGCCTGAACAGTGGGGCACAGAGTCTTGGGAGGGGCACCAGTCAGGGCACATGGGACCTTCCCCAGGACTGAATAGGGCATGGTTGATAACACCTGCCAAGTGGTTGATATCAGGACAGGGTACCTGGAAAAACATGACTGATGATCAGTAAAGTTGGGAGTCACTGGAGCAAGCAAGAGCAGTGAGGAACCCAAATGTTGGAGGCCCGTCTTTCCGGAGTACTGAGGCCGCAGGAGGGCCCTGTAGGATCTGAAACATGGTGTGGACTGGTAGGTCCACACAACTGAAACTACTGGGTCCTGTCCTGTCTCCTCAGGCGCCTCTGAGACAGATGAAGACAACTAAGGATAGACTTTGTAGACGGGAGGATGACACCACTTGGTCACACAGACCAGAACTTCTCAGAAATTGCCTGAGGACCTTGTTAGAATATAGCTTCTGACTCAGGAGGTCTGGGGCGGACCTTCGTTTCTCATCACCAGGCTGCTGTTTGGGGGCCCCAAGGTGGGTAGCCAGGCTGAAGAAGACCAAAGAGGGCAAACAGCTCTGCAGGAACAGTGTTTATGTTAAGGATATGTGGTTTGCCTTGAGGACTCCAGGGTGGTGGAGAAATTGAGGGGTTGTCCCTCTGGAAAGCGAGGTATGCCTGGAAGGCAGGGTGGGGCGCCCCTCAGGCTGGAAATTATTGTGACTTGCAGGTCAGATAGTTAACCAGGCTCTGAGGATGACTCCTCGGAGCAGTAAGTCCCACTCTGACTTGGGAGGCTGCAATGTGTTTTAGCATATGAGTACAGAGCCTTCTCCAAACTCTTTGCCGGGAAAACTCCCATACTGGATTGAGTAGTAACCCCCTAAAAATTCATGTCCACCCGAAACCTTAGAATGTGATCTCAGTAGGAGACAGAGTCATCACAGAAGCAATTAGTTAAGGACCTCAAGATGAGCTTATCCTGGATTCTGATTGGGCCCTGAATCAAACGGCCAGCGTCCCTATCAGAAGAGGAGACACAGAAGAAAGCCACTCAAAGATGGAGACAGCCACTCAAAGATGCACCAAGGCATCTGGCCACCACCAGAAGAGGGAGAGGCCTCATGGCCCTCAGGGGGAGCCAACCCTGCTGACACCTTCATCTGGGACCTCCAGCCCCCAGGACTGTAAGATGATACATTCCTGCTGCTCAGGCACCATTTATGGTTATTCGGCCCTAGGAATCTTATACAACTCCTCCCAGAACATGTCAGGGAATGTTGCTGCGATGTTTTCACACATCAATACTCACAGAGCCCCTTCTACGTGCCCGGTACAGGGGGTGCAAAGCAGACAGTGCCACTTCTCCACAGTGGGACTCCTGATCCACAGCCCCTCACCCACCTCCTGTGCACCCCGCCTACTGCCCCTCTCAAGTACCTGCCTCTCCCATTCAAGTCTCAATATGGTCACCCCCACATGTACCTAGAGTGGTAGGGGGAGGGCCCATGTTTGGGAAGCAGGAGCTACGTGCAGGCAACAGCCTTTTGTCACCAAAGCCACCAGAAAGTGCTTTCCGGGCACCTACTGTGTGCTGGGACCAGAGAGAAACCTTTGCCCTCGTGGCACAGAGTGTAAAGGGAAGAGTGTATAGGGCTTTAGTTTGGGAACTTCTTAAGAAAGGGATTCTTCTGGAAGCTTAGTTTCTCTGGAAAACATACTGAAATAGAGAGGACTCAAATCTTGGGTTTGGGGGGTTCTCAGAGGTAACAGAGCATCAGAGCCTGGAATGTGCCCAGGGGCTTATGATAGTGGCAGTGAGAATGGCCATACTGATGGGATGCTCTCCCAGTGGGCCCACCATCCTCTTTTGCAGAGGAGGAAACTGAGGTTGGGGAGGGGAAGCAGCTTATATGGGGCCACACATAGGTGAGCATGCAGCATTAGGGCTCCACTGTGCCCGGTTCCCAACCAGGAGTGCCCAGCGGACTCTCATAGGGCTGACCCTTGGGCCCAATCTGTAGAACACCAAGACCCAGCCCGTGCCCTGACACCACTGCTGCGCCAGTACTGCCTCCCTCACTGCATGGAGCAGGGACCTTCAAGGGCTCGTGTTGAGTCCTTCCCTTCTTGGGCCTGGGACGATGTGGGAATGAGACCTCCCCTCCACAGGCTCTGCAGCCCTGAGAAGTCAGTTAACCTGTGTTTCCTCATTCGTGAAAGGGGCTAGACATTCTCTTATAGCAGGACCCCTGCCCAGTCAGGCCCCTTTGGAAGGCTGTGTAAATTGGCTTGTACAGACATCCCTGCAGAAGGGGATGCTGGGTAGGAGTGTTCACCTCACGGGCTCTTCTGGCTCTGCAGCTTTCTCCAGAGTGGAGGTTGCTGTCCAGACAGTCCGGAGGAGAGCTTTGGCCCAGATCAACATCGAAAGAGCATTGTGGGCCCACAGTGGGCTCATCCATAAATCCTCATGAATCGGGGGTGGGGGGTATACCAATCTAGGCTTGATCTGGAGCCTGGTTGTATTGTCCAAATTGGCTGCTGTGTCTCTAAGACCCAGAAGTACACCGAGGGGACATGGGTCTCCCAAGAACATCCAGCAGCTCAGCCTCACCCTCACCCCCAGGCAACCTCTGAGGAGTAGCGAGTTCCTGGTTGATGCTGTCGGACACAGAACGTCAGGATGCGCAGGCACTGTCAGGTCCTGTGTCTATTAGCACCTGCCAGTTCTAGCTGCCAGCCTTGCCTAATTACTTAATTTGCACTAATTCTCATGCCATATATACACTCTGCCTAAAATAACATTGCCTAGAAAACAAACTTGTCTATGACACTATTTTTATCATTTTTGAGAAAAAAAGGGCATCACATTGTCAGCATTTCCAGATGTTTCCCATTTCTTCCCTTTTATTTGCTGTGTTGGTGCTAAACTTAGAGACAGGAGTTCTGGGAGAACTTTAAAGGGGTATCAGTCTCTTCATGAGTTAGATTCAAACACATCTCTCTTCCGGCAAGGTCTCTTGGGGTTAACAAGTGTCTGTCCCCATAAGGGACAGGAGGAGAGGTTCCTCTCAGGCCAGGGATGTCCTGTGGGTGACACACCGGCCGTAAAAACACTCCTGGCTACGTGGCTTAAGTGTGCGCCTCGTGGCGCTTATGCACCCACGTGCCTGTTAAGGGCCAAAGCAATGGTATGCTTGTGAACTCCCCCTCTTGTGCCTCCCCTCCCGACTGACCTCCCTCCTCTCTGTCTCCTAAGCTCTTCTCCCAAATAAACCACTTGCACCCAAATTCTTATCTTAGGCTCTGCTTTTTTGAGGAACACAGACTAATGACCTGTTTGTGTGTACACTCAGGTGAACTCCGGGCAGGTGCACAGCCTGCATCTGAGTGTATAAGACTTACGTTATGTTCTCACATACACGAGTGGGAGGTGGAACAACTCCCCACCCCAAAGGAAAAAGGCATCCCTGCTGGAACCTGGAATGTGACCTTATACAGCACAAGAAGCACTTTGCAGATGAGATTAAGGGTCTCGGCAGGGAGATGATTCTGGAGCATCTGGAAGACCCCTAAATGCTGTCACCTGTCCCTGTCTGTTTGTGAACTTAGGAAGACTGAGGCCTACTTCACTGTAGATAAGGAACATTAATAGACCCAGCTTCATATTTGGGCATTCAGAGAATGTGCATCTCAAACTGACTCAAGTACTGAAGGGGTTATGGCCTCTGAGACTGTTAGGGGCTTCAGGGTGGTCTGTATTTAGCCCTCAGCATTGTCATGGAGGATCTATGGCCCTGGGCCTTCTCGGGGCTGGCCCTGCCTTGGGCCAGTTTCCCTGTCATGGTCAGGGGGCCTGGAAGTCTGATCCGGGTGTGTTGTCCAAGACTACAGGCCCGAGGTTAGAAGACCCACAAATGCCTTCCCATCTCATAGGCTGAGTATGAGTCACGTGCTTATAGATGAGCCAATCCCTGCATACCTACAATATCCACTTATAGGATGCTCACCTGGGCAGCACTCTGAGGCACCGGGAGAGGGGCAGGGAAGTGACTTCACTTCCCTATTGCTCTCCAAACAGACAACGCTGTCCCTTTTCTTAGAGATTCTTGTCCTGCAGACACCTGTACCCAGAATCGCAGTACAGCCTTAGTTGGAGGGGATGGCCCTGGTGGCCATAGTTGGGACCACCCACCTGAGGGTGATGACCATCTACTCTGGGCTTGCTGGGGTGCAGGGAGGAACTTTGAGGACCTCTGGAGGGAGGAATGGGATGGCAAGAAGTGGTGTTGCCCACAAGTGAGTCTCCACTTGGGAGTGGGCGAGGGTGGGAGGTGATGAGGGCTCCCCATGATTTCCAGAGCAGCTCTGCTGTACTCCTGGGATGCACCAACTTCAGGCCAGCCCAAGCCTTGGTCCTCAGGGTAAGAGCTGAGAGCCACACTCAGATTCCTCATCCTGCTGGCTGCTTGATCCCGTGTGTGCCCACATGTGCATACGTGTGTGAGTGTGCTGTGCATGTGTGTGAATGGGGGTGGGGGGACCGGATGAGGATGTTCTGGAGCCGGTACTTGACATGCTGCCAAGCTGCCTCCATTGTCATGTCAACCAAATATTTTCAGCCTCCACGACCAGAAGCCTCTGAGCTCACTGCCTCCTTGTGGCTCACAAACCTGGGGCCAGACTTCCAAACCGCTAGGCAGCTTTTGACTCTCTTTTTTTAGCTGCTGAATGAAAAAAAAAAAAAAAAAGCAAACACAAATCTGCTGATCCCAGCGTGCCTCCTTTTCTGGAGAATTTAATTTCTGAGCTTTGATCTGATACCAGGACTCAGAGGACTTGTTATTTCTAAATAATGAGCTGAATGTTTGTGCTCCAAGTTTGAACTTTTTTGGTTTGGGGAAAAATATGACTTTCCGCAGACATTCTTTGATGCGGCTGGTGGCCTTGTGGACACCGAGATGAAGGCCTTTCAGAGGGCAGGCAGTGGTGGGGCAGCCAGGGCTGTGGTGTCCTCTGGATGATGTTTGTAGCAGGCCCACCTGCCAACCCCTCCCTGGGAGGAGGCAGGGCTCACTTGCCAGGTGCCCTAGCACCAAGCCTGAGCCCATCTCCACTTGCAACTTGGTCTGACCTTCCTGGGGCCTCCTTCTCAGTGCCTGTGGGTCAGATGTCACCAGAGGCAATATGGGACAGGTGTGGAGACAAACCTTGGAGCCCACTGCTGCTGAGGTGGGGGCCCTCCCTATCAACTTCATGCCTCAGGCTAAGGTTGAGGTGGGGCCCTGCTCCAAAGATGGGGGACATCCGAGCCTCAGACGCGTGGGGCAGGTACCCATGGGCTCTACTCCAAAGATGGGGGACGCTCAAGCCACAGACGTGTAGGGGGCGGGGAAGGAGGATAGGTGCCCAGACGCCGTCCTAGGCTTCGCTGCGGCTCCTGCAGGAGTGTTAGGGAACGGCGCCCCCTGCTGACAAGAGCGGACTACAGATGGAGCCCAGGCCTTGCGAGTGGCGAGACCCAAGTGGGCAGGTCCGGTGAGAGGCCAGGCTGGTACAGCGCCCCGAGTCTCTAGCCGCACCCTTTCGGCTCGCAGGGGTCCAGAGCCTGCACGGTGGAACAGGGAGACCCCAGAATCCCCTCGCAGAACTCCGCCTGCATGATCCTGTCCCGGGCGGTCGGCATCCCCAAGATCATTCCAGGTCGTGGCTAGGGGGAATTTAGTGCCCCTACGCCCCACCGCGGAGGTGGGTGACCTTGCGTCCCGGGAGTAGCTGATTCCGGTAGCCTTTTCCCCGGGAAATGGCCGTGCTCACTGCAGCAGGCGTGGTCACTGAAGGACAAGTGGCAAATATCCTCCGCTACCCGCTGGGATCGTTAGCTCTTCATGCAGCCCGGAAAGAAGAATCACCGGGCTGTTTCTACAGCTTCTGTCCTGGACCCCACCCTTATTCCCACCTCATTGGCAGAGTTGTGGCCAGAACAATGTGGCTTCTCCCGGGCTGGGGAGGGGATAAGCTCGGGAGCGCTGCCGTCCCACCGCCAGTGTCCACTGGGAGCAGATGCAGCTGCTCAGGGCAGCCCGCGACCCTGGAACCCACACCTGCAGCGGCCTGACCCGGCTTTGGCATTCTCTGCAACGTGTAGCATCAGTGATCCTCTGATCCTGGAGCCTGAGCTAGTGTGGGGCTGGAATATGCTCTAAAAAATAACTAATTTAATTAACAGGTAATTCAGTCACATGGTTCAAAATTCCAGAGAGGTTTGGAAATAGCAAGGAGCCCTCTGGGAAGAAACTAATGAAATCCATAAAGCATGGGCTTCAGTTAATGTATATGTCAATATTCATCCATTAATTGTGACAACACACACTTGTGTAAGATATTAAGAGGGGAAACCAGGTGCAGGGATTACTAGGACTCTGTTATCCTCATAAATTTTCTGTAAGTCTAAAGATATTCTAACATAAAAGTTCTACATAAAAATTAGTTGGGAGAGGAAATCATATAGGATCTTGTAGGCCAGTCTAAGTTACTTAGGATGTTATGTACTACCCCATGGTTGAGGACATGCTAAGGTCGAGATGTTGCAGGACATGCTAAGGTTTTGAGCTTTGCTCTTGACATTGACATGATATGACTTTTTGCTTTTGCAAGTGTTGTGTTTCTAGGGAAAATGTGGATGCCAAGAGATAAGCCGCACAGGTGTACTATAATAATCCAGAAGGGAAGAGATGGTGGCTTGGACCAAGGAGTGATGCTGAAGCTGTGAAGAGTGGACAGATTCTGGGTGTTTTGAGTGTTTGGTCAACAGGAGTTGCTGACAGATTGGATGTGGGGGTGAGAGGAAGGGGCAGTCTATGCTGAGCCAGGTTCTAGTCAGAAGAATGAGGCTGTGTTGGAATTGGGGAGTGGGGAAGACAATGGGGAGTCAGTTTTGAAGGAGCCCTGGCTGAGATGCCTGCTCGTCTTCAAGGTGAAAGTATCAAGTCTTGGATTTCAACCTAGAATTGAGGGGAGAGGTTATCTTTCAGAGGTCTCCATTAGAGCTTTGGGTGTTTGCCAGAGACCTCTAGTGTGACAGGCCTGAGCTTCAGTACTCCAGCTGTTCTCCTTGGATTTTTAGCAGCCTCTGCTCAACCTCTCTGGCTCACTCAGTCCTGCTTAGGCCCTGAGAGTGCTGGGATCCTTTCTTCTCCCTGAGATCTTGTCTTCCCAAGTTCTGGCTGTGTGAGTAGTCCTGAACTCCAATTTTTGTCTTTGTATTCCTATGACAGTGTTAAAATCTCTTCTAAGCTCCTCCAATTCTTAGTGGCCCTCTCTGCTCAGTTTCTTAGCATCTCTGCTCACACCAGTTATGAATTTATAGCTTGTCCAAAGGTTGAGAAAGTTGATGCATCTCAATGCATTTCCCCTGTCTGCAACATTTTGGACCTTCACGTCCTAGCTGTCTTGGTAGTTCGCTAATACATTTGAATAGATATTTTCATTTGTTTGCTACAACTTTGATCAAAGTCAAAATGCAGGTTTTTCTTTTTTAAAGTTGTGTTTCATTTTGTAAAGATCTATTTTGATCAACAATCTCTTAACAGTGGACTTTTAGTTCTTTATAAACAATGCTGCAGTGAATAACTTCATACATAGACCATTTCACCTGCGTGTAATGGGTAGTGTCATCTATTGGACAAATAAAATTGCTGGGCCAAAGGGCATGTGTATTTACATTTTTTATTGATATTGTTAATTTACTGACCATAAAAGTTGCACCAACTTGTACTTTTATCAGCTGTGTTTGAGAATGCCTATTTTCCCATTAGTTTGCCAGTATAGAATGTTATCCAGCATTTTACTCTTTGCCAATCTGATTGGTCATAAAACGGAATCTCTACTTAGTTCCAATTTGCATTTCCCTTGTTACAAGTATGACTGGGCATCTTGCTATGTGTTACAATGCCAGTTGTTTGTTTACATTCTTTTCCCATGTTTTAATTAGTTCGCTGGTCTTTATCTTATTGTTTTGTAGTTCTTTACACATTTGGAAAATTAGCTCAGTGTCTTCCACAAGAGTCGTTAATATCTTTTTCTCAGTGGATTGGCTATCTTTCAACTTTGGCCTGTAGTATCTTAATATCTTCTTTATATACATTCTGCACATTTCTTGTTATCTGTCTATAAATTTCTTGTTTTCACTGCTATTGAAATAAATTGTTTAATCTCCCTAAGTTTGGTAACTCAGGCCAGGACAACTGGAAATTCTAAGTAAAGTTGACCCAACCAGCTGAGCAAATGGAAAACACTTGTTGAGCACCTGTGTAGTCTTCACAGTATTTTTTGTGTGAAGATGCCTCATTGGGCATTATAGGAATAGGGCCTGGTGCGGAAAGGGCCCCTTTGGCTTCATCTCCTAGTCTCCCTTCCCTGGACAGTTACTCCTCTAGGGATGTCCCTGAGCTTCCCTCCCACTCAACACCTGGACATCCCTTGGATAAAAAATTCTTTCCTTGCCTCTGGGAGCAGAGGTCTCTCCAGCCAGCTGAGTCCCCCAGGACCTTATAGTCTGTTAGCATATCATCCCCACATCCACTGGGAGCACGACCACTGTTGAACCTGCTCCCTGTTTTCAAGGGAGGAAGAGGAAATGGCCACCATCCATGCATCCACCACACAGACAGTGAATCCATGGGCCGCAATCCTTAAGCATGTTCCTGGTTTTAGGAGCTGTATCAAGCCTGGGCATTTAATGGACCAAACAAGTGTGGGAACCATGCAGAATGCAGGTTCTGGTGGAGAAGCAGACAATATCCAAGTAAACAAGTTAACACAGAAGTGTGAATTATGACCAATGCCATGGGAAGTAGTGGGATTTGGGGCAGGCATTTCCTTCAGAGAGGGTGGTCTAGAGGGGGAGGTGGCCTCTGGCCCAGGAGTGAAGAATACAAAGGAGATGGCTGTGTGGGGGAGCAAGAGAATAGAAGGAATGGAGGCTCCATGCAGGAAGAATTCAGGCTTTTCAGGGATGACCAAGGACTGCTGTTCCCGCTGCCTAGGGCTGTGCGACAAAGCCCTCCACAACTTCGTGGCTGAAAATAGTAGTAAGCACTTGCCATCTCTTGCACTGCTGTAACTTAGGAAGGGCTCTGGTGGGTGGTTCGGGCTCAGGCACTCCCACATGGTTACAGGTTGCAGTTAGATCCACCCTTACCGGGAAGCTGCCGTGGCTGGGGCGGGGTAGGCATTTCTCTCTCTCTGTGGTCTCACAGCTTCTCCATGTGGCCTCTCTATGTGGTACAGTTTGGGCTTCCTCACAGCATGGCAGCCTCAGGGCACCCAGGCAGCTATTGGGGCAGCTTGGGGCTGCAAATGCCTGTCCCCAGAGACCAGGTAGACACAGACAACTCCCATGGACACAGCCTGCCCCTCCCTGCCCCCGGGAAATGGGTACACAGAGCTAGGGTAAGGGGAAGTACATGAGTTAGGAAGGCACATGTAACAGAGAAGCCAAATCAAAGTGTCTTAGCCAAGAGAACCCACTGACTCGGGAGACTAGAAGCTCTTGGGGGCAGGGTGGACTTCAGGGTTGGGTTGATGACTTTGAGTTTCCACCCTGGGGTGTTGGTCTTGGCAGGAAGGCCAATCTAGGTGGATTGAGGCACTGTAAGTAAATGTCAGTGGATGTTGAGATTCAAAGAGCCCTGAAAAGACTCTTACCAGCTACCCATGTAATATAGCATGCCAAGGGGAAGGTGGATACAAGAAGGCCAGGCAAGATGCCACTGAAGAAAGAAGGGTAGGGTCAACCTGTAGGTCCTGTTCAGTCTCCCTGACACACCTGGGGCCTCCCCCCATGGAAACCACAAGTTTCCTCACACTCTTGGCCAGAACGAGATGACCATCTCTGTGGTGTAGGCATTGTAAGATCTGCTTGCCAGGCCAACCGAAATATATTCTGCAGAACAATACCCAAATGTAATTCAAGCAAAGACAAACATCTCGTGTAAAGCTCAGTCAAATGCAGGAGAATTCCTGAGGGCTTGCCTCAGCCAATCAGATAGGGCTGCCCCGAGTTACTGTGTGTTGGGAAATGACCTAATAGTATTACAGCTTGTTACTGATTAATTCTGTTTGATGTGGGAGGCCACACGGATTTTTAATAAGGGCTACTTGTAATTGCAGACTGACTGAAGCTCCCAGAATCATCAAGCACATTTCAGGGTATTTTTAAAAATGCAGAATGTGAGGCCTGTATGGCTCACTCTGGCTGATAATTGGACTTGAGCTGCCATGCAGGGAAGACTGAGGAGCTCTTGTTAACTAACTACAAGAATTAGGGAGCCATTAAGGCCAGCCAGTGGGGCCGGACTGCTCCCCCAAGTCTCTAGCCTGTTGATCTGTTCGTCTCCCATGAAGAGGCGGAGGCTTTAGCCTGAATATTTGAGAGGGCTAGAGAGGGGGAAATGAATGCTGAGAAAATGCCAAAGTCTCCAGAGCCAGGGAGGCCCTAGGCCCCTGGCATTTGTGCCAATCTACTCTGCCCTGTAAAAACAGCCAGGGCATCTACACAGGTGTTGGGTGGGGTCTTCAGTTGGCAATTATTAACTGGTGGGTCTGCAGTGTCATGTGGGGACGAATGCAGCTCTTTGTCTCAACTGGTCCTGGAGCAAGCCTTGTTCCTGGGCAGTGGCTACTTCTGTGGAGCTCTGGGTCTTGTTGGCCATAAATGCCAGTTAGCTGGTTAGCAGGCCAGACAGATGGGTGCACAGAGCCTGCCCCTCCCTGCCCCCAGGAAATGGGTACACAGAGCCAGGGTAAGGGGAATTACATGAGTTAGGAAGCCACATGTAACAGAAAAGCCAAATCAAACTGTCTTAGCCAAGAGAACCCACTGACTCAGGAGACTAGAAGTTCTTGGGGGCAGGGTGGACTTCAGGGTTGGGTTGATCCAGTGGCTCAACAATGCTGTCAAAGCCTCCATTTCTTTCCATTTTCACCCTCTGAGTAGTTGACCTTACTCCAAAGCTACCTCTCCTTCATGGGCACAAAGTACCTACTGCAATCCCAGCTTTCACAGCCAAATCCCACCCTGTTCAGAAGGAAAGAGTATCTGTCCCCCAGATACTCTGTTGAAGGATCGCCCCAACTGGCCCCCTGGAGTTACATGTGCATGTGGCCAAGGGAGAGGACCATGTTATGGATATGATTGAAGAGGGTGTGTGGGCAGCTGGCCCAGAACACGGGCTGTGCATACTGAGGTGTGGGAATGGATGCTCAGATATAGAGCTAGATTGAGGGGAGCTTGCATGCTTCAGCAAGGCAGTTGGGTTTTATTGGGCAGGAGGGGGAGGTCTGTGTAGGCCAGTGTCTGAGCTCAGCTAAAGAGGAGCAATGTGGCATGAGGTGCCAGAGGCCAGTGGGGACGGAGGAGTGCAGGAAGAGGGCTGGGTGGAGTCACAGCCCTGGCATCCTTACTACCACCAGATACCCAGCCAGCTCTGCCCATCCTATGGCCATTGGATACAGTGGGTGCCTTTACCATCCCCAGTTTTAAAAGTGGAGACAGATGCAGAAGGGCTGGGTTTCAAATTTACATGGTTAGTAAAAGACAGTCAGGACTTAAGCTCAGGCCTGTGAGGCTCTTTGCCATGTGACACTCTTAAGGTAGACGAGACACTCGAATTCAGAGAGGAGATGGTTGAAGACCCAGGCAAAGGTCATGTTCACAGAGGCCGACTCACTGACAGAGGGAAGTGTGCAGCAAGCCTGGCCAGGGGTGAGTGGACCTATCTGTGAATTTGAGACAGCATTGGAGCCAGCAGGTGGCTTTGCTATGAGAGGAAATTTGGGAAGACTTTGAAGTGGGCACAATGATCATGTGTCAATCTTGCACTCCTTTCTTGGTTGCTGCTGTTCATTTGGGTGATTTTCCAGAAAATGAACAATAATGCAAATGGTGCATGTCCATAGAAAAGCAGGTTAAATTGGTGGAGTGGGATTGATTATTGCTCTGTGGACAAACGTGTTTTGCATCATTTGTAAATTTACTTCAGCTTTCCTTATTTTCTGCATAATGTGGCTCCAGTTCTAACATCTAACATCTAACTGTTAATTTCCTTGTTAATTAATAAGTTCACTAAAGTTTTTGCTACATTTTATATTTCTATGATACTCATAATTTTACCTGTAAAATATGATCCTTTCATACCCTCCTGCTATCAGAGGTGGGGGGTGGGGCTCCGGAGAGGGTAGGGCCAGGGGAGCAAGGTGGGGCGGGGGAGTCCAGGGAAGGATGGGTCCTGATGCCCTACTTCCTGCCCTATCCACAGGTCCCTCCTCACAGCGCCCCCTATGTGAGGTCAGAGTGGTCACAGCTCTGGCCCTTCCTAGGGCCAGCAAATCCTCTTCCTATGGTGCTAGTTCTACATTGTTAGTGGATGGTGGCTTTCTGTGCAGTTTCTCAAACATTTCTGTGGGCATACCTTTAAAATCAGGAGATGCTAAATGTGTGCTCACCACCACCACCAACGTCTGAGCACAACCTCAAACTGCTCCACCTCGGTTCAAAATGTCTTCAACATTTTGGCTTTTAAAATAGGATTTCATGGACACTTCACATTCTAAGCCAAAGGACATCTGTGTTTTAGTACAAACAGTGTGTTGAATGGTTTTCCACTGTGAAAGGACAAAATTACAACAAATTTAGTTTAAAGATCTTAGTTGGCGCTATTGAGATTCTAGAATTGGGCAACATATCATTCCATAAGATAGGATAAGTGTTCCGATGAGATGATCAGTAGGGTTGGCTTTATAGACAGGGCTGAAGAAAGCAAAACAGAGAACAAAAGTGGATCTGTCCTTTCAAAGTCACTTTCCTCATAAGGCGGAAGCAGGGAGGCAGAACAGTAGGATTAAAACGAGGTCAGATAACAGCTCAGTTTGGATTTGGTGACACATCTTTTTAGCATATGAGACTTCATTTTGAGTTTTAGTCTGCCTGTTGGGGCCTAGCACAGGAGCTTAGTCCAGAACAACGGCCTTCCGTAATTGTGATTTAACACCACCGAGGGAAGTGGACTCTCTAGGGCAGTGGTTCTCAGCCTTCCTAATGTCTCCCAATGCTGTGACCCTTTTAATACAGTTCCTCATGTTGTGGTGACCCCCAACCATAAAATTAATTTCACTGCTACTTCATAACTGTAATTTTGCTACTGTTATGACTCGTAATGTAAATATCTGATATGCAGGATGTATTTTCATTGTTACCAAGAGGTCATGACTCACACTTTGAGAACTGTCGCTCTAGGGAGACAGGTTAGGACCATCCAATTTCCCAGCTCAGTGTCAAAGGCGAAGTCTGAGAGCATAGACTTCCCTGGGGCCTCTTGAGGAGGCGGCTGCTCAGCGTCCTGGGCTTCCTCCCTGCTTTGCCCCTCCTGGCCCCAGTGAAGAGCTGGCCTGGGATCTGGGCGAGACCTCTCCTTGGCCAGGGTGGGAGTAAGTCCAGAGACTGCTCAGAGACCTCTAACAGGGCACTTGGGAGTGGGCTTGTGTCCACCTCACTCTGTGTCTAGGGCCAGTCTACTGGGTCCCAGGGCAGTATCCTCCAGGCCAGGGGGAGGGGAGGGGGAAGTCAGGCAGGAGCCTTGTGGGGCAGAACCTGGGCCTCTGTGGGAGGTGATAGGCAGAGTACCATAGGGTTTCACAAGAGGCCAGAAGGCAGGCCAGCCCACCCTTGCCCGGTGTCTGTCTGTACTCCCTAAAATCCTGCTGATGCGTGGCATTTGTCTCGGTTTCAGTCCCTCTCACAGGGGTCAGTGCTGTAATGATTAAATGAGAAAATGAGTGTCAGGTACTTAGAAAAAAAGTCAGCCCTGCCAGCTGTACCCTCCCCCTGCTACTCCCAACCCCAGCTCCATCCACTGCACCGCTTTTTTTTTTTTTTGAGGACGTTTGGTAGGAAGGAGACTCCGGACGCCAAACCTGCACCCCTACCCCACAGCTGGCAGAGGTGTGGCCTGGCTATGGGGCAGGGCCTAAGCTGTAAAGGGCAGACCCTAAACTGTTGGGGCGGGGCTTGTTCCTTAGGGGCGGGTCCTGAGCGGTAGGGGCAGGGCACGAGGCGGAACCTACGTGGTGGATGGGGCCTTCACAGCGGGCGTGGTCTCAGCCACAAGGGCGTGGTCTGATGAGTGGGCGGGGCCTGAACACCACCTAAGGAGAGCCTGGATCCTGCTCTCCCTACCCCAACCGGCTGCCTCTGGGCCGGGTTCGTCGTTGACGCTCTGCTGCCACCTGGAGGCGTGGTGCGGCCATGCTCCCCGTCGGCCTCGCCTGCCGAGAGGCAGGTGTAGCATGCTCCCGCAAGGCGGCTCTAGAGTGAGCAAGGATCCCTCACTCTCAAGGTCCTGGGCGGAGGCTCAGGAGGTGCAGTGGAAAGCGTGAGAGGAAGGGGAAGCTTCCTGCTCCGCAAAGTCTGGCCGGCCATTGGCTTCTGCACCCAGACCGGGAGGGTCTGTGACAGGCGCTTTGCCACTTGTGCTTGGGGACCACGCGCTGCACCTGGAGAGCTAGGAAGGGCTGTGCACCAGTGAGCTCGCCCCTCGTTTTGCAGTGAGGAAACCGAAGCTTGGCAGGCCATGGTGGGCTTCCCATGAGCAGTCCTCCCGAGCACCAAGAGGTCATCTGTGCTCAAAGGTCTGGTCTGTGCGTGGAGCCTGCATTCTGGTGGAAAAGAGAATAAACAGGAAACAGGCACAAAAGTATTGTAATGTAGTTAATACTCCTCAACATCATAAAACATATTCCTTCCTACAGTTGAAAACACAAGAAGAGAGCTGAAGTTGTCCCATGGGTGTGCTGCTCTGGGCAGGGCAACACCTTCGTGGATGGAGAGTAGAAGGTGGTGCCAAGGCCCTGGGGCAGAGAAAGGAGAGGGCAATCCCAGGGCTGAGGTAACAGTAGCATTTCATGAAGAAAAGGGATGGCATGATGTGATTTCAGAAGGCCACACTGAGCCAGAGAGATTGGAGTGGGTGGGAGACAGGTGGGCACATACTGTTCCTGCAAGTGATGTGGGTGAGGGGCTCAGGCAACAGCCCTAAGAAGTTCAGCAGAAAGGCTGAAGGGTTTGGTGTAGGGGTGAGATCCAGGGAGGATTAAGACCAGCTGCCAGGTGTCAGGCCAGAATCACCCACAGGTGTGATGGGAACGAGGCCAGGTGACGTTGTTAAATGGCCCTGTTTTCGAACCTCGTGTTACGTTATATGCATTATCTCGTTTATTTAGCACAATAATCCTGGGTGTTTCTTTCCTTATCTCATTTGATTGGCACAACAACCTTGTGAGTCAGGCGTTATTGCCCCTATTTCAGGCATAAGGAAGCTAAGGCTCACGAGGAAAGATGTGCTATCGTTTCCATAGCAGTCAGGGGCTGCACAGGGGCTTAAGGTCAGGTTGTGTGCCTGTGTGTGCAATTTGAAGATGAAGATATAAGTCATGTACCATAAAATTACTGCTTTAAGGTGTACAGTTCAGCCATTTCTAGTATATTTACAATGTTGCACAGCCCTCACAACTGTCTGACTCCAGAACTAAAAAAAACCCCAGACTTGTTGTCATTCCCCAGCCCCTGACGACCGCTGTTCTGCTTTCTGTCTCCATGTGTTTGCCTATTCTGGACATTTCCTCTAAATGAAATCATAAGATATGTGGCCTTCTGTGTCTGATTTTCACTTGGCTTTTGTATCATGTGTCAGTGTTTCATTCCCTTTTAGGCCTGAATAGTTCTCCACTGTCTGGATGGACCACACTTTGTTTTTCCATGTATCTGTTGATGAACCCTTGGGTTGTTTCTGCTTTTTGGTTTTTGTGAGTAATGCTGCTATGAACACTCACAGACACCTGTTTGAGGCCCTTTGAGGACCTGCTTTTGGTTCTCTTGGATACGTACGTAGGAGTGGAATTGCTGGGTCTTATGATAACTATGTTCACATTTTTAGAGAAAATGTCAAAGTGTTTACCAAGGTGGCTGAGCCATTTTATATCCCACCAGCAATATGTGAAGATCCTGCTCTCTTAATATCCTCACCAACCCTTGTTATTTTCCTGTTTAAAAGTATAGCCATCTTAGTGGGTGCGGAGTGGTTTCTCATTGTGGACTTGATTTGTCCTGCTAATGGTGTTGAGCACCTTTTCCTGTGTTTGTTGGCCATTTGTACATCTCCTATGGAGAAATGCCCATTCAAACCTTTCTTTGCCCACTTTTAGGTTGAATTGTTTGTCTTTTTAGTGTTGATTCTTAGATCAGATTTTAAATCTCACTGTCTCTTTGCCTCCTGACTGAAATGATTGGTTGCTATCACCCCAGCCCAGATGCCTGAGTAGTATGTGAGTTCAGAATATCGGCTGGTCACGACTTACTGATGCATCATGGAGGTGGCAGTGGATGCCCTCTCTACACACCTAAAATCCTGGGTGTAGTCTCCTGCCTGCGTCACCCTCCCCCACGACCTGTGATGTGAGCTGGGACCTGTGTGCTGGGGCTCCCTGCAGTCTCACACTCTCTCTGCTGAGCTCCAGTGCTTGTGGCTGCACCTCCTGCTCCATGAGCCCCATGGAATCAGGGGAAATGTCAGCATCCAGCTGCCTCTAGTACTGGGAATAGGAGAAGGGATGAGAACTTGGCTCTGCAGCTGCCCTGGCTGGAACCAAGCTTGACCACAGTTCAGCTTCTCATCTGGTTCTCGACTTTGGACAAGTCTCCTCCTGTCCCAGACCCCTTATCTGAAACAGGTATGAACTATAAGATTGACCTCCCAGGCTGGCTGAGAGATCATCTGAGATCAGGCAAGATAAAGACCCAGATCATTTTCATTCTTATCAGATGTGGTAAGAATGAAATGAACAGGAGGGTTCTGTTTTCACAGAGGGAATGCCAGACAGACAGACAAACAGACACATACTGGGTGCATGTTTTGAGAGTGTGGAGGCCATGTCTGACTCTTGGCATCTCTACTGCATGAGCACAGGGCTTGGCAAACGCTTGGAGTTCAGTAAATATTGACTCGAGCACCCGTGGTGGATGTGGGGGTGGGGAAGTAAGACAGTCCATAGGGCGGGATCCAAGAACAGGTCTGTGTCTACAGAGAAGGGCATGTGCAGTGTGGCATGCCAGAGCTCTCAGGGCAGCTGTTTGGGGGATTAGGGTTGTGGGGCAGTAGGTGAGTAAACTGTTGTTCAGAAATATTCACCCTACCACCTCCATGGAAGTGGGTGCTTCCCAGCTCCTTGTTTGGACTCGAGTTGTTAACACAGTTGTGCAGTAGGCTTGTGTCTCTGCTGCCAGCCTAGAAGGCTCTCTCCCACATGCTGGTAGCTGCCGCCCTGTAGCCCAAGCCCCAGAAAACACACATATGGCCAACTGGGCTCAACCCACAGGAAACAAAGCAGAGCAGCTCTGCATGAGCAGAGCCACCAGCTGTACCCACCTGACCAGCAACCTGTGGGGTTTGTTACTTGGCATCATTATGGCAAAAGCTGACAGATACAAAAGGAGAGTAAATGGGGGTTACTCACCCTTTAGTCTCTGATCTAAAAATCTTTTTTTTTTTTAAATTTCAGATTAATATGAATTACAGATGATTAGGTTACATTGTTTGTGTTTCTAAGGTGAAGTTCAAGTTGTAGTTGAGCCCTTCTCCCAGGCAGTGTACTGTATACCCTTACACTGTGCCCATTTGGTGACAATTTAGCAATCCCCCTCCTTTCTTGCCTCTCACCTTTAATCTTACAATAAATATGTTAGAGTAAAAAGGAAGTGTTACACACCCCTGGGAGGGCTGATTTCATCTGATAAAATCCTGTTGCCCCCTGCGCCTTGTAGCCACCAGCACTGTCCTGGGTTGATTTTCTGCTCAGCTGCTGCTTCCCTGTCCCTGCTGACTAGACTGTGAGTTGCTCAAAGGTACAATTGCATCTTGTTCCTCTCAGAAGCTGGCCTGACTAGGACTGGCCAGGCCAGGTTTGTCAATGATTTGGATACCTGTGACATGAAGGTTAAATCTGGAAATGCCAGAAATGCAGTTTAGAAGTAATGGGATCTGTACAAAGAAGAACCCAGGATTTTCTAGTTTGGTTGGGTTGAATTTAGCAAATAATCCTTGGTTTCTGGTTATTTATATTTTTTGAAGTTACTGAAGTTTCTTTGGGCTTCATTTTATGCAGATGGTTGAAGCATGAGCCACCAGTATATGTACTTCTTGCCTCCCCACTGTCAACTGTGGAGTCTCTGCTGCTGCCACAGGAGCAAATCTTACCAGCAATCCAGGTATGGATCAAAGGCTTTGTATTTGTTAGTTTTATGTCACTGGGGAAGGCTGAGGCCTCTGTTTGCTTATCTGTAAAATAGGAATATTTGGTTTCAGTAATACTATAGAACAACTATTGTGCTTCTGTTATAACTCATTTTGAAATATCTATAAAACATAGCAAATTCCTTTCAGATGCAAACTGAGCTTTGGAAAATGAAAAATAATCCAAGATAGAGCTAAAAATCACTGAAGGAGATATGTGCTGCTGGTGCAGCTGTTCCGGAGCCGGGAAGTTTGTCCTGACAGAGAAGGGCATACGTTTTAATGCCTGCCTGTAGCAGAGAATTGAGGCCTTGGATTCACATGAGATAGGGGTGGAAACACACCTGTACATGAAGCCCAGACCCTTGAGAACCCTGGCCTGGGCTCTGGTGGGAAAAGAGTTTCTGCTAAGAATTATAACACTGAGGATATGAATAGACATTTCTCAAAAGATGTATTCAAATGGCCCATAAGTATATGAAGAAATGCTTAATATCACTAATCATCAGGGAAATGCAAATCAAGACCACAATAGGATGTCATCTTACCCAAATAGAAAATAGGACAGGTGTGGTGGCACTTTGGAAGCCCAAGGATCACATGAGGCCAGGACTTTGAGACCAGCCTGGGCCATAGACTCTGTCTCTAAAAAAAAAAAAAAGCAAAAGGTTAATTGGACATGGTGGTGGCTCCTACCCGTGTTCCCAGCTACTTGGGAGGCTGAGGTAGGAGGAGCATTTGAGGCCAGGAGTTTGAGGTTACTGTGAGCTATGATGATACCATTGTACTCCAGCCTAGGCAATAGAGTGAGATTCTGTCTTAAGAAAAAAAAAAAGAAAAGAAAAGAAAAGAAAAAATAGCAGATGCTGGCAAGCAAGTGAAGAAAAGGGAACTCTTATACACTGTTGATGAGCATGTAAATTAGTATAGCCATTATGGAAAATAGTACAGAGATTTCTCAAAAAACTAAAAATAGAATTACCACATAATCATAAAATCCAGATCTAGCAATCCCACTACTGGGAAAATCCAATATATACATATAAAAGAAGTCTATATCCAAAGGATATCTGTTTATTTCAATGCTATTCACAATATCCAACATATAGAATCAACCTAAGTGTTCATCAATGGATGAGCACATAAAGAAAATGTGGCACATATATACCATGGCCATAAGAAGATCGAAATCATATCATTTGCAGCAACATGGATGGAACTGGATGGGATTATGTTAAGTGAACTAAAGCCTGGCATAGAATGACAAATATTTCAGGTCCCCATTCACATGTGGGAGCTAAAAACTTGGTCTCATGGAGGTAGAGAGTGGAATCATGATTACCAGAGGCTGAAAAGACTGTGCATGTATGGGGTGGGGATAAAGAGAGGTTGGTTAATGGGTGCAAACATACATTTAAGTAGAAAGAATAAGTTCTGATATTTAATAGCATAGCAGGGTGACTTTATTAACAATGGCATATTATACATTTTAAAGTAGCTAGAAGAGAGGACTTTAAATGGTTCCCACATACAGAAATACCAGATTTATATAGTGATGGGCACCCCAAATACTCTAACTTGATCACCACACAGTCTACACATGTAACAAAATATCACATGTACCCCCAATATAAGCAAATATGTATCAATTACAATTTTTAAGTTTTAAAATTAATAAAAAGAATGATAACAATGGAACTGGCCTCATTGGGGTTGGGTTGAGATTATACACCACTGTGAGGCCCAGTAGGAGTTGAGGAAACTCCTGGTGGGGGGGCCTTTGGCAGAGCCAAATTATAAACCTCCCTGAAGTTATATCTTCAGCACAGGCCACAAAGGATTTCCAGATAATAGTATTGATAAAAAACTCACAATAAAAATTTGCCAACCCTGCAAGGAAGGAATATATGATATGCAGAAATATGTAGGAAGATTATATCTTCAAGAAATTCGGATAAAAGAATTATCAAATGCCCAATATTAAAAACATTTTAACAATTAAATATAGAAAGAAGATATTTTAAAAAATGGATAAAGATCGATATACTATGTAAAAAGGATAGGCAACAAGAAAAGAATAATAGCAAAGAACCTCCTAAAAATGGAATATACAGTCAATGAAATTAAACAATTTAGATACAATTAAAAGGAGAATTACCATTTTTCATGAGATTATGAAGGAGAACGTTCCAGACATGCCAAGAGATTCTGAAATTCAGATAGCAGATAGTTTCAGAACCCCTGAATGACTCAACCTGAATAAGACAACCCCCAGACACATCATAATTAACTTCACTAAAGTTAATATGAAGAAGAAAATTCTGAAAGCAGCTAGACATAAAAAACCATAACCTACAAGGGGAAGAATATTAGAATGACTGCAGATCTCTCTGCTGAAATCTTTCAAGTTAGAAGAGGGTGGTCATTGGCTTTTAATCTCCTAAAACAAAATAATAAAGTATGATTTTATATATTGCTCCTTTTACTACCCAATCTTCAGACCTTATAATTATTCTTAAATATTTTTTTCTCTTTCAATATCTTTACAAAAATTTAGCAGTGGAGTACCTGGTAATTGCTTAGTTATATCTAAGGTCACTGACACTATATCAGCTTTATGATCTAACCTTCCTTGGGAGAAAGTAGAAGCATTGCCATAAGTAAGTAAAATTGGATTGAATTTAACAAATTCACTTGGTAAACATAAAAGATTGAAAGTATCTTAGTGATTTGTGAAACGTGGTTATTCAAAAAACGCTGGCTACCTTTTTATTCAGTTCTAGAAGTGCCTACATGATGGTATTCACATGGCTAGATTCCCATTGTATAATTTTTTATTGCTAACAAATTACTAAAAATTTAGAGCCATGAGGAATATAAATTTACTATCTTATAATTCTGGAGGTCGCAAGTCTGAAATGAGTCTTGCTGAGCTAAAATTAGGGTGTTAACAGGGTTGAATTTCTTCTGAAGACTCCAGAGGGGATTAATTTCTTTGTCATTTCCAGTTTCTAGTGGCCACTGCATCCCTCGGTTCATGGCCTCATTCCTACACCTTCACACTACCTGCTTGAGCCTTTCTTGTTATGCCATTTTGCTTGTTCTGACTCTTCTGCTTTGCTCATCTTCACTTAAAGGCCTTTTGATGGCTTTGGACCCACCTAGACAACTCAGGGTAATGTTCCCATCTCAAGCTTAGCTGGTTAATAAGTTCATTTCATCAGCAACCTTCATTCCCTTAATACAGTGGTTCTCAACCTTCTTAATGCCGCAGCCCTTTAATACAGTTCCTGTGGGTCATGACTCACAGGTTGAGAACCGCTGCTTTAGTAGAAGATATTCTTAAGTTTGGGACAATAGGACATGGGTACCTTTGGGTACCATGATTGTGCTTACCCCATCCACTAAAATAGTTTTTAATATAAATTTGGAATAGAAATTACGTAAATGTAAATATCACATGTGTATATGTTCAAATAAATATCCTGTTGGAAAATATCATTGGCTAGCCAATTTAAAAAATAGTCACCATGTCCAGTTGAAGATAATGGGAAAAAAACAAACAAAACCAAAAGATGTTGAAATTAGTTTCAAAGAGCTATTACCTATGTTGCAAAATGTTTGTGGCTGTTTACTAGTCCCCACCAGAGGGTGATTGTCATGGGGGAGGGGGCAACCTTATTTACTTTTCTCACATATTAGATAATAAATGAATAGATGCATTTTAAATATTTATAATTGTTATAACAACATTAAAATTTGAGCCTTCAGTTTTTGAGCCTTCTCATGCAGACAACAGTAGGCTGGGTGCTAGGGAAGAAAGTTGAATGCAGGCGGAAAACAGAATTTTTAGGAATCAACCAAGACTTCAAATAACTTATAGCATAATGGGAGATGCTGATGTGTAAAGATGTTTACAACCCTGCGTGAGGACTGCTAAGGGGCTATGCAAACGGGAGGGCAGAGGAAGGGCAAATGACTGGTTTTTTCTGAGGCTGCTCAGAGGAGGCTTCAAAGAAGGGCTGCAGATAACTGGGTTGATGATATTTCAGGCAAATGGAAAATCATAGTCAAAAGCAGGCAAGTAGGAAAGAGTATGCTGCATGTCATATTTGAGTAGAAGCAAAAGAATGTCTCAACAATCAGAATAGCATTTTTGTTTATTCAAAATGTCAACAAATTAAGAAAGAAGTCTGGGCAGCGCCTGTGGCTCAGCGAGTAGGTAGCCGGCCCCATTGGCTGAAGGTGGCGGGTTCAAACTCAGCCTTGGCCAAACTGGCAAAACAAAAATATAGCCAGGCATAGTGGCAAGTGCCTATAGTCCCAGCTACTCGGGAGGCTGAGGCAAGAGAATCACCTAAGCCCAGGAGTTGGAGGTTGCCGTGAGCTGTGTGACACCATGGTACTCTACTGAGGCCATAGAGTGAGACTCTGTCTCTACAAAAAAAAAAAAGAAAGAAGTCTTAGATTGCTTGTCATATGTACTATCATTTTTACATAAATTAATAAAAGGGAAACATTTAAATAGTACAAATATATCCAATAGATATGATAGAACAATAGTGGTGTAGAATGATGGCTTTATTCTGCCGCTATCTGGGTATGTGATCTTGGGGAGGTGAATGTCTAGTAAAATAGAAGAGCTGAAATAGATAGATTTTCATGTTCTTTCTGGCCTAAGATTCAGTGAGGCAAAACAGACAAGCAACTGAATCTACAATTTTTTTCCTTTTGACTGAGAAGGCTGGTAAAGTTAATCGAATCACTTAGATCGGTTCATGCATGTGAAGCAAACAGACACTGTTCTTCATTCCTGTATGGCTGCTGGGTAGCCATCGTGAGGCATTTTGCCTGGAAACTCCCCTCAAAATATTGCAGAGGATAATGGAACCAGCATGTGGCAATGGAATATTTGTTTGGGTGGTTTTCATGTGTGTACAAAAAATAATCTGATTTGTTGGCTCCTCTACCATCTGTTCTCTCATACCAGTATGCCCTCTCCCCAGTGAAGCTTCTCCCAGACATATTTTATCCCACTCGAATTTTCTTTCTCATTTCCCCCCTGGAGTCTGTGAGATGAGTAGAAAGAGTGGTTCCTTGAGATTGGGCACATCTTCACATGTACCACCTTTCCTTATAACTTAATTCTTAGCAACCCCTTTACCTTGCCACTTTTTTTGGATTTTTGATTTTTAAGCTTCTAAACTGAGTAGAAATTTTCCATTGAGACCATTGTACAAATGTGATGACCTCAGCACAGCCTATGGTGGAAAGTTATATTTCAAACAGTCATAGTGATAGCTTCGAGGATACTTTCAGAAGAGCACGTTCTATGATGAAGATACGTGCCATTTTTCTTCCATGGAAACACCTAAAGTATAATTTAGTGAAAGAAAGCCCAGAAATTCATTCTGTGTTAAGACACAGTAGCCTTTCCCAGTTATGACCTACCATTGCAGACCTCATTAGTGATGGAACACGTCTTTATTGCCGCAAATGAACAGGAAGGCTTGTTTTACATTTTCCGAGGTAGGTGGCTCCTGTAAATCGACAACTGTTGCAAAATGACCCAGGCTAATTTAATTACAGCCTGTTTTTAAGTTTTTATTTTTGGCAATTAATAATAGCTGTTGGAAAACTTCAGGGAGTAAGGGTTAAGTACTTCCCACAGCGATGTTGTAATGAAGTATGTGTTAGGCCAAACTGGTCCACACAAACAGGTGTTTGTTAAACGGCATCTGCTGCTTCTGTGCCTGCTACTGTGGTAGATCTCATACTGATGAAAATCAGTTTCTGATTTTGTTGGTGCTCTGACACCACCATGCAAGAATGGTTCTTTGAAGGAAGACACACTGACAGAGGCAGGACGCTGCTTCTCTTATTCTTTGATATCAGGCAACCAGAAATCCTTCAGTCACTGGACACAGGACCACGGAGAGGTCAGGCCACAAGCAACAT
This sequence comes from Perodicticus potto, assembly GCA_963574655.1. Taxonomy (NCBI): domain Eukaryota; kingdom Metazoa; phylum Chordata; class Mammalia; order Primates; family Lorisidae; genus Perodicticus; species Perodicticus potto. The sequence goes on along the minus strand of CAUYRH010095879.1, from coordinate 2,716 downwards.
CTTGAAGGGCTCAACCCAAAAGGTTCACTAGATTCTTGTACTTTGTTCAGGCCAGGGTGAGGAGCGTCTCCAAAATACTTTTGTCAGTCCACACATCTTGAATACCCTACGTTCACCACATAAGAATGCATTTCTAACATTCACTTTGCTAACTAACAAGCCACTGATTTTACCAGTAAAAGTTATTTTTGACATTAATAATACTAATAACTAGAACAGCTGCTGATGGTCGGTGATGTGGTAACCAAAGCACTCGCAACAGCCACCTCTAGGGTGTGGCTTCACGGCATACAGCTGGCTGAACTCCGCAGTGCAAATTCCTCATTCACATCTATAAATAATTGGTCCTAGCTTGTAATGAAACCCCATAGATGTGATACCCCACTGTCTATGCTAAAGTTCTTTAAAGGAAATTATAGACAACTACTCAATAGTACCTTGTATATTAGTTTCCCATTGCTATTATAATGCATTACCACAAATTTAGTGAGTTAAACAGTAGAAATTTGTTATTATAACAGTTCTGGAGGCCAGAAGTCCAAAGCAGACTCACTGAGCTAAAAATCCAGGTATTGGCAGGGCGTTCTTGCTGGAGGCTCCGGGAGGATCTATTTCCTTGCTTTTCCAGCTTCTAGACACTGCTCATTCCCTGGCTCAGGGCCTCTTCCTCCACTTCTAAGCCAGCAATGGCTGGCGAAGTCTTTCTCATGCTGCATTACCCCAGTTCTCTGCACTCATTGCGTCCCCTCTCACTCTCTTGTACCCCGTCTTTTCTCTTAAAGACCTTGTGATTACATTCAGCTCAACCTGATCATCCAGAATAATCTTCTCAATATCCTTCCCTTAATCATATTGGCAAAGTTTCCTTTATGGATTTCGGGGATTAGGATATTGACATCTTTAGAAGGCCATTATTCTGCCTACTACATCCTGCTTTTCCAAGTAATTTTATTAAGGAGAGCTTTAATTTAACTTCAGTTATGGAGTACCACAGTAAGGATAGAAAAATGTGGGCTTTGGAACTGACTGACGATGGTGTAAACCCTGGCCCCTTACGTAACAAGCTGTAAGCCACAGAAGAGGAAAATGAAATAATAAAGATATATTTTGCAGAGTTTCCATGAGGATTAAATAAACTAATGGATTAAGAAGGATTTAGCCCAGTGCTTGCCACACAGGAGACACTAAATGGAGTGCTTCATGAATTTGCGTGTCACTCTTGCACAGGGGCCATGCTAATCTTCTCTGTATTGTTCCAATTTTAGGGTATGTGATGCAGAAGTGAGCACAGGAGACACCAAATGAAAGGTTACTAAAGATGCCATTGTGATGACTAAGAGAAATTTAAAGTTGTAAAGATTTTTCAAAAATCATTGTGTCCAGTGATTTTTCTACATTTTTTAGCAGTAAAATTACTTTTTTATAATCCTAAATAAAGTATTAGGTAGAACTTCATGTGGAATCGCAATCCATAAGAAAGATACAAGCAATAGGTAGATCCCTTAAATGGTGTAAGTTCCCCACCTTCTTTCTTGCCCTCCTCCTCCTTTTACTCCTTAATATTTGACTCTTCTCCCCTTCCTCCTCTTCTCCTTTTTCTTCCTCCTCTTTCTATTCTTCTTTTTGGCAGACAATTGTTTGCCAGGGCCCATTACAGCCTGGCCTCCCAGTTTACCCTGAAAGAGAGAGAGGCACAGAGAGGTTAGGTGACTTCTAAGGTCACACAGCTACTCCGTGGAGAACGGGAACCAGGAACCGATTTTCATTCCAAGACTTTTCTCCCCATGTCACATGGGATCAGGTAGAGGAGAGTGATCTTCAAGCTGGTAGAGGAATGGGGAATTTTGGAAAATTTAGTTATGGCAAAATACCCCCAATGATGGCAAAAGTAAAAGGGGCCTTCCCCAGCCACAGACTCTCGACATTGCAAAAGTAGCACTCAAGAGTACAGAATCTGGCCCTCGATCAACATCACATAAGAGGAATGTTGTTTGTGAAATGTGCTAGATTAGAAACAGCTTCTCTTCAGCACAACACTATTAGAAATTTTGTTTGAAGCCTGGGGTTCTCTACAAAGATTTAGAGGTTTGAATTTAGGTTCCAGGGGTCTGAGCTCTGAGGAAAACCTCAGAACACATTGGTAAGACAAGGCAAATGCTTGCAAAGCAGAGAGTGGCTGACTTCTGCTGCCCAGGCAGGCTCCAGGCGACCAGATGTCTTTCTCAACTTCCCTTTCAACTTGTGAGTCAGAGCTCTTTCTACCAGGTGCTCTGAGGTGGCACAAGAGAGCAACATAAACTGCTCACCAAAGTATGCTATCAAAGCAATTTTGCTTTAACACAGCCTTGAAAAGCAAAACTTTTTTCCTTTTAGATTTAATATTCTTCTTAGCAAAGTATCTCAAGAATGGAAGAAAAAGTATCCAATGTACTCAGCCCTAATATAGAGCTAATTTATAGCTTTTGTATGAAGGCTAAAACCCAATTATAGCACAAGAATACAGGGAAAAGGGAAAGGGAAGGGAGGGGAGGGGGAAGGATGGGTGGAGGGAGGGCAATTGGTGGGATCACACCTACGGTGCATCTTAGTAGGGTACTGGTGAAACTTATCAAATGTAGAGTATCAATGTCTTTACATAGTGATTAAGAAAATGCTATGAGGGCTATCTCTCACAGTACAATCAAAATGTTTCTGATTGTATATGAAGCACATTCTG